>VDFB02325330.1:78261-98060 GCA_007258455.2 Sequoia sempervirens
TTGCGCCAAGTTATCGCTATTCACGTGTATGTGTTATGTTCTCTTGCTAAAATATCTTGTTGCTTTGTAAATAATTGTATATGTAGAAAGAGTGAATTAGAGAGTAAACAAGAAAGAGCGTGTGTTTTTTATATTTTAAAATAATTGGTAGTTTGATAAATGTAAAGTTAGATTTAACTCTCCTTGTTAAATATGAGTGAGGATGTCTCTTATAATTAGTTGATCATGTAAAATAAGTGAGATGGGTAATTAGTAGGGAAATTGATTTGCTTATAGTTAGGCGATTGGAGAATTGAATTAGAATATCCTATGTAAATTATAGAATGATGATTGCTTTTATAACTATTTAATAAGGGAAACTATTTATTATATATAGATAATTGAAGGGATAACTTAGTTAAATAAATTAGTTATATTTTGTTAACTAATGAGTGTGAATTATTCCTTTAATTAATTGTAATGGTTATTTTGTCTTGGTCATTTTGTTGATTGATTGCTTGTTTTGAAAGATATGTTTAGATAAATGAATTAGAATATCTCTAGTCAGTAAACGAATGTTGGTTTCTTTTGTAAATTATTTAATAGTTGAAGTGCCAATTCTTGAGAACACTTGTGATTGTTATCGTGGTTGCCATGCATGACTTGTTTGACTGTTTGAATTAAACACCGTGTCGTTCATTGGAAATTGGGAGTGAATTTGATAATAGTTTGAAGGTGGAGTGTTATGGTGTAAGTTATATTCATGATTGAAATTGTTTTAATGAATGAAGTCGATGATCCCCTTGATGATATTTCCACTCTTGTTTCCATATGGTTGATGGTGAGTGTTATTTGCAAATAGCCTTTTTGTGATCACGATGTTGTCATTTCTTTGATGGGGAGTTATTGTGCATAGGGGTTAGTTGGACTTCCAGAGGTTGGGGAAATAGTTTACTTATTGATGGTTTTCTTGTTGAGTACTTTGTGAACTGTTGTTCTTATACTTGATTTATGATTATGTGGATTCTAGACTTGCACTGTGGAATTTGTTAACTGTGGAGACTTTGTGAGCAAGAGGGTTCAAGCCTTGCTTTATGTGTACATGCATGTGATTTGTGATTTTGTGCAAGTGGCTTTACCCGATTGTATATTTTTGGGTCTTCTAGTTGTTAGTAGGGGGAGTGGCTCTCAATGGGGGTCCGACGCACAAAATGGCAAGTCCAGGGTAACCCATTGAGAGTTTCTTAATTCGTGATAACCGAAAATAAATGAGGGGGTTGGGTAGTTCACATTAATCAAGATAACGCCTCACTCATGGCTCAAGTGCTTGTTTAGGCTTGAGATGAGTGGGAAGGCCTGGAATGGAAAGATCAACTGCCTGGTCTAATTGGAAGGTATGTTGATCCTGCATGAGATTGTATGGGGGTCCAACAGCCGGTAGAGGTGGCCATGGTAACCCAGGATGGGGGTCCGGTAGCTTAGGAAGGTTATGCCAGGGTAACCCATAACAAGCTATGTGATGACACTCCTCCCTATAACAACCTAACATTCCCTTGTCTTGTGTTCACTTTCTTGTTGTGTACCTCTGGAAGCAGTGTCATTGTTGTGAGTTATTTGTGGTATTTGTATGTTGGAGTCATGTTAGCCCTTTTGTGTTGTGCTACTGTCTTCTTGTTTGCTTTGGTGGTGGGACCTTATCGTTATCTCCTAGCACGAGGGGTGGACCTTAGGGTTCCACATGGTTGGGTGGAATGTGCCATGCACTCCATTGGGTTCCCTATTGATGTTCGTGAGCATGGATGTGGTACCTGATGCAGAGATTCCATATCTTGTACCAGACTTGATATAGCATTGATGTTATGTATTGTAATCATTTCAGTGGTATCTTGTCATGTATTTGATGTATCCTTCCCATTGATATAAGGGAAGCTTTGATGCAATCTTGTAAACAGTGTAATGATCTACCCCATGTATGGGAAGTTGTATATGTATTCATTGGTTCGTATTCTTCTCTTTAATGGTGTTGTATCTATGGAAATATATATATATATATATATATATATATATGTGGATGCAAATGAACTCTTGTTATTAGTTATTTTTACGATGTATGTTTAGGTTGGTTAATTGTTATGTTCGTAATGTAGTCATGATACCCTAAAGGACATGGTCAATACAAATGTACATGTAGATTACATTCTATGTTATTGTTAGTATGATCTATATGTTGATTCACTTAAAAAAATAATATTTGTGTCATAATTGTTAGTTGTTGTGTTGTCCTTTGGGGTTTTGTGGCGGGGCATTATAGATATGAAATCAATTACCATCCAGAGTGTTACAATCTTGCTTCAAAATTAGCATTGGTATTTGTGATTAATCTTTCATGCTTTCTTCAAAATTTTATGTTATTTCAATGGGTTGAAGTGAAGTAGGTTTATCAGTTTGAGGAAGACAACACATGCTTTTCATAGAGAAATAAAACATATATTGCACCTAAAATTTCAGAAGAAATATTTAAAGCTACTTTATAATCTTTTCTACCTAACAATTATACTAATTAATATGAAATTATTCATAAGAGTTAAATTCATTACAGGGTGCTGGCAAGAAGTTGAGTCCACTTTTTGGCCATTTAGTGGAAGTATTTTCCCTGATTTTCAGAATTCGACACATTTGACCTTAAAATTTGAAGCACTTAGAGATGGAATTTTGAAAAAAGTCACTAATCATAAAATGTAGTACTCAGAGTCTAGTTCCCAAATATGTAATTTATTTCAATACCCAGATGATACAAATTGATTTTCAATAGGCGTTTCTAAAAACCACTGTTTAAAAGTCATTTTTTTACCATACCATGCATGTGTACGTCATCCATATTTTGACCTAAATAATCATATTTTTCTAAATCCTTTTGGGAAAAGATTGGTAACTCACTGAAGCACGCTTTCCATATTTTTTTTGTAATTTTTATTGAATTTTTTTTGGTTAATTTTTTACTAGCCATATTTGGTGTTTTGAAATATCGCCATGTACATCACACATAAGATGACCTATACTCATCATTTTTTGATTTTTTTTTTAAATTGAAAAAAATTGTTTGAAGTACGCTTTCATGCAATCCGTTTGTCAAAAAATATGTTAATAAAAATTTATTAAAATACTAAAAAACCCTGATAATTCAAGTTTATGGACCTGTTTCATTAGAAATTAAATAAAAAATAAAAAAAATTAATCCAATTGTAAAAAAATTTACATATTTGGAATCTACACTGTCTCATCTATAATGGGTTTTAATTTCATCAATTTTTTTTGCAAAAATGTCTTTAGACGTATGCCCAAAGTCACTATTTTTTTGTGACATTGCTAGGACCTTCAACTTGCAGGTCAAACTAGGTCCAGGGCCTAGGTTCAGATCCCCAAACCTTTTTTTGAACCAAAACAAAAGCACAAACCCAACCAAAAATTCATATTTTAAAAAATGGAACAGGATCCCGTTTCATAAAAAAATAATTTTTTATGCTTTTATGAAACAGGATCCAATTTTTAAAAATTTGATCTTGTTTTGAAACATTTCCAAAATGGATAGTTTCCAAAAACATAAACTTTTGAAAACGGGATCCCATTTTGAAAAGTTACCAAAAATGGAAATTTTCATTTTTGGAAAGTTTTCAAATGGATCTCGTTTTTTGATTTTAGGCTTGGGATCCTAAACCTAAATGGGATCCTGTTTATTAAAAAAGTGGGATCCCATTTTTTGCAAGCCGGTTTCTTTTTTTTGCCTAAGGAAAAAACTTCCACGCTTTGTGGACTCATCTTCTTGCTCTTACCCTACAATATATTAAGTTTTTTTTTGAGAAAATAGTTAAATTCACGAAATATTATGCATACCAAAACATATATAAACAAGGTAAGCTATACATGATTGTAATAAAATAGTCTAAATTTTAGACTTGATACCCTATTTATACATAAAAATGATAGATAAGAATCATCCTGCCAATTGAAAAATTCATACCTACGCTTGTCATACCTACGCTTGTCATACCTTTAAAGCTTGATTATTGTGAGCGCGTTGCTAGGAATTTCGAACAAAGTACCTGTCCTGATTCTTAGGTCTAATTTCAAAATCAAACACTTGTACTAGTGTTAGCTCCCAAAAATTCCAATGTTGAGTTATTTCAAATAACTGACACTATAATGTAGTCACATAAATATAAATAATTCACCCTCAGATTATTCACATAAATACATGATAAATCACATTTAAGTCACTTTGGTCACTTCACAAGTCATCAATTAAACAATATATAAATAAAGTATACTTTTTCCTTTGCCTTGCAACACATACCTAACAATACTTTTGATATCACATCACATAGTTTTGTAATCATAGATAACTTTAAACTCATTTAAAACACATTCTAAACTCACAACATCAAATGAGGATGACCAGTGTCCCAAGTTCTCCTTTGAGAATCCATAAAATCATAGTACACTATCACCACGAGGGTGTTGATCTCTAGGTTCTCTTGAGGAACCCTTAATACATAAAAAAATACATTCATCCCACACCATTCTCATTTACCCCTCTACAATATTTTCCCCATCTATTCCCCCCATATGACCTATCAAAAGTATGACAATCTAACATAGTTCACAATACTATACACATGCCAATAGTAACAACATTGATAAAAGCCTCAAAATAAAGAAATCTCAATCAATTAATTTTGAAATAAAGTAAACCAATGATAAACCATATAAGAAAACAAAATTTTCAATGGTGGCCAGCAAAAAGGAAATAACAAAAAACAATAACAAGTCCTTGAGGAAAATAAACAATTCTCAAAATTTAAATTGTCAAATATTTTTTTAAAATTTTAAAATTTGTTAGCTTGGTAAATCGAATAAAAGTCATAATAATAATTAAAAACTAAAACAAGTCTAATAAATACAAAACATAATCACCACATGACTTCAAACAAGACACCAAATGGGGAAGGATGGGAATTGGTGCCATCAAACCCCATAGAGCTCCTCATTTATTCACCATGTTACATATCCCACATATCTCGAGTCAACCAAACAATGATCTTCATGCCACTATCTCGCACAACCTAGGAAAATAATATAATAATTGAATCATCATAAAAATATATGCTCTAGAATAAAGGTACACTTAGGTCCATCCTCAATCCACAAAACCCTAACACACTTGGTGCACAACATACACTTATGAATCACTAGAGGATCCGCAGAGAGGGGGAAATGGGGGAAAACACTAGTGCAACTATGAGGGCCATAACATAGCTCACATGAGGTAGCACTCTAGTGCCATTGTGAGGGCCATAAAAGAGCTCACCTCACCCCAAGATAGGTAGGTCACAAAGGATGCCTTCTCTCCCCACTCGACCCCACAAATGGGTTCTCTCAATCAGTCTAAGAGGCCACCCTTACAAAAACTTCCCTTACCCCAACATTACATAATAAAATACATCACTAAACAAAGGAGGTCAAAACCATACTATAACTCATAATTGAGCAACACATAGAAGCCACTACATCACACATTTATCATAATTGTCATATAACATCCACAACCTTATTCCATACATGATATTTTAAGTCGCAACTTCACACACACAACTACACAATTATAATCAAGTGTTAATTCCTTCATACAATGCATGTACGAAACCCATAAGGTTCTAGATTAAAGAACCTTGCTCTGATGTACCAAATTTCATGCCCTAATATTTTCAACCCAAAACAAGCACAACTTCAAATTTTTTTAGTTTTTTATTGCCACTAAGACAAGTCTAAGTTTTAGATGCTTACTAGCAATCAATGACATCAAGTTTATGATGTCATCATATTGCTTTAACCTTCATAGGAAGGACTTTAGTTTACATTCTACTCTAAGTAGTGTTAATTATAACAATACAAATTTCTTCTAGGGAGTCTAAGATATAACAAATAGTTAGAATTTCTTAGGTTAACGGACTTAACAAGTTACAAGCAATATTAATATATGATAAATGTCTTTCTAACCTATATTAACCCTACTTAGTTGACCAAAAAGACATGTTACTAAATAATTATAATAATGTAAATGAGTTCTACAATGAAGGAAATAAGTTTACTTAAAGTGCATATGTTAATTGTATTTCCATTCCTATTTAAATTCCAAACCTAATATGTTTAAAGTACATGAATTTAATAATGACTAAATAACATACACTAAGAATTCACTTGATTCTACCAAATATTAAATAATATGTTAAACTTGGTCTAGGATACTCAATTATTGAGTTGTTTGGTTGAGTTTTAATTTTTTTTAATTAAGTAGCATTTACAGGGTGCTGTACCCTTGACACATAAATCCCTCAGGGCCAAGAAGAAGCTAGTTCAAACTAGGACATGAACCAGGAGAAGAAGCTTATAGGAGCCATTAGGGCCCGACAAAACATGCTATACAGGCCACACACAGAGACAACTAACAGATAGCTATCGAACAATAGACTGGGACTAGACAACCATAGAACCTGAGGGGACTAATTTGATACCCTTAACCCTAGGCCGTGAAGTAGCGACAAATTTGGGGAGTCCCTTCTTCTTCATCTGCACAATAGACCAAGAAGACTTAGAATGAAAGTCCACCGATCAAGGCGAGAGGAGCGGATCCTCAGCAGCCACCACAGGCAAAGAGCCGCCACACAACGAGGGAGCTGATAGTGAGGAAGAGGAGTCAGGAGAAAACAAAGGACCAATAGGGGTGTTCATTGAGGGATGGGAAGGCTTCACCTGAACAACGACAATAGTGTGAGGAAACAATGGTTCCACAAAAGGGATAGCTGGAAGAGGATCCTGGCAAGACTTAAACTCCAAGGAAACAACCAAGGAAGGGTCTTTCTCCTCAGCAGAACCATCTAAAGAGGGAGAGCCAACCGTGAGATGGTTCGTGAGAGCATCCTTCCACCTACTTTATTAGCATCTTATGTTTAAACTTAAAACTTGGTTTTTAAGTCATGGTCTAGTCCTAAGTCTACCATTACAAAATTCTTAGTTCCTTTTAAATGAATTGGCTAATTGAAGTTTGCTAAAAAATTTGAGGGAAAATTAAAATTCAACTTGACTAGACAAATATTTCCTATAAATGATTTAATGATCTCACATTTCTTCGTAGAAATAATTTTGATACCTTTCAGAATTATATGCATAAAGAGCCTCTTTTAAAGACTAAGAAACTTCCTAATACTTAAATGATTTATTAAACCTGTCTATTAGATTTTAGGTTTCTATAACCATTGAGAGAGAATTAAAATTAAATCTAATTCCACTTTAAATATTGCTTAAACTCTTTATAATTCTTAATAAGTTTGGCAATGGGTTAAGAAAAAGATTTAATTCTTTATACTGATGTGTGTTTAGAAATAAATTTAATCTAAAAGATAATGCTAACTACTTCCTTGAAGTTCTTTTTTAAAAAAAATTCTTAATAAAATTTATTTTCAAAACAATTATCTCTCTAATTCCCAATAGAAATATTTTTTGCTTTCCCAAGTTTTAATCTCACAAATTCAATTTAAAGATTTATAAATAAAACTAATTTCTTATTAACTAGTAACCAACTTACATCTATTGATTTCTTTTAAAATTTGTATTAGTTTTTTTTTCATGGGAATGATTGGTTGAGTTTCTACTTCTTTATTTATAACATATTGAAATGTCTTTATTGTTGTTTGTAGGTTAAATTGTTTTTTTGAAATTTCTCTTTTAAGGTAGAATTGATGTTTCCTCTTTGAAAATCTAGATAATGAATCTTCAAGAAGATTGAATAGTTGCATTAGGGATTAATGATTTACTCACCATTTCATTTGGAAGTTGGCCGTATTAACCCCAATGATTTTATTTGTTGTGTCAAATAGTTTTTGTTTACCTTTTATTCTATTTTGAAACAATTCTTAATTGTACAAAGAGATTTAACCAATTGTTTTATTTGTAGAGGGGGGAATCTATTAAAAAAATTAATTGGAACTCTTTTATAAAAAAATATAGTTGTTGATATAAAGAGAGGTTGAAGCCTCCTAGTTGTGGTGGCACCGCCCCCTCCTTCCCGCCCCCCTCTCCCCTTTGGGGTAGGTGTGACTTGTGGTGGTGGCCAAAGGGTTCACTACCCAAGTTAATAGTTTTTAATAAGTTTTAATATTATAATTTATTAATTAATTTAACACAAATTTATTTAGATTGACACTTTAACTTATATTCATATAATATATAGTTAAATTTATTTTAATAATAATTTATTCGATTAGTTTGTATGCAATAAATTTGTTTAATTTTATTAATCATTTGCAATTATGCAAATCCAATGCTTCTATAAAATTGTAATTGTAGTTTTATTTTCTAAAACCAAAATTTGTTTTAACATTATCACAAAACAACTTACAGCCCTTTCTTACCTTATCTAAGTTTCAAACAAGGGTAAATCAATTTGCATTTAGAAACAATTTACAAGACTAATCCTTAGTTTTCATTTAACCATTCATGCCTAGGTTTTTTTTAATATCTCAATTTACCTTCTAACAATAAACCATATTATCGTGAGAATTGTGTATATGATTGATGTATCAATTAAATCAACTTTCTTTTAACATTTCCAAGTAAATTATAAAGAAACATATGCAAGACCAATCTACTAGATCATTATGCTTTTCTTGATAACAAATTTGCAAAAACAAGATAATATTTTCTTCACTTCCTTCAAGTGAATACATAAATTTACTTTTCTATACATATGCTTTTGAATACAACTTAATTTAGCAATTTTATAAATTTCTTAAATATGATTTACAAAATAATTTCACAATTGTTCAAAAAAAAAAATTTCACAAGGAAATAATATAGATCCTTATTTCATCCTTGCATCACACTTCAAGAGACCTAAAAGATACAATAAAAATTTGGAGAGAAAAATATTTAAGCCAATGGGCTTTCCACCCAACCATAGGGTTGTGAAACAACCCACCCTTGAGCTTGGGGTCATTTAGCCACTTGGGTAGACACTTACACACTCCACAATCACAAGAAGATTTGAGTAAACATTTACACACACATTTATATACATGGGCTCACATAGAAAATAGTTTCAAACACACCTTAACACCTTTTAACACATTGGATATCCTATAAGGAATTCACTTAGGGGGAGTTGGAGCTCTACCTAATAAGGGAGAATACAAATAGATCATAATATCCAAATGTAAATCTTCATATTATGTCCCCACATATTACAATTAATCACCAACACAACCACATCAACCCCTTTTCCCTCTAACACATAATCAAATATGGGATACTTGTATACCTACTCATAATAATGGGAATTCATACCCTGAAAGAAATGCCCCTTAGAGGGAGCCACCCTCACTCAACCCCTTGCACATGGAGGACCAAAACATCCCCTCTCAAGAGGGGGTCAACTCCCCTACTAAACCTCACAACAGAAGAAGAAAACATAAACATTAACATAACATTTTCCCAAACCAAAAACCACCAAAATTTTAATGAACAAATCATATCACAAACAATCACATGTATTCAACAAGAAATGGAAATATCGTACCTTGAAATAGTACAATCCCACTAATGCATGAACTATGGTTGAAGATACCGTCCCCTCAAGCCTTCTCCTTTCTCCCTCCTTCCTTCACACCTCTCCTCTCTCTTCCCAAAAGAATTCAAGCAAAATAGAAAGATACCAAAAAGACAAAATGAAGCCTACCCTTCCACACTATTGAAGAAGAGTTATAAAGAAGAGGAAGAGGTAGCTTCCTTCCCAAAACTAACTCAACTAAATAACTACTTCCCCATTTTTGCCACTTTTGAAAGTGGGACATAAAGGAGGGTCATAACACCCTCTTTAAAGTATTAAATGATAAAAATAAACTCCTAACCTATACACCCCATACCTAAACAACTTTCCAAACCTTAAACCTCTTAAAATTGCTTAAAATTACAAAAAATAAACTCACTCAAGAAATAACACAAAAGACTAGATAAATTTAAATACATTAACATATAACACCAACAACACACATATTTTACAACATGTCCAAAAAGACCTTAGCACTCCATGCAAGTCTAGGTCCGTCATTACATGGGAAAGACACAAAAGTGGCTAAATAACCCCATTTACCATTGGCACTAAAATCCACTTGTTCACTAAAAATTAAAGTGTCAGTAAATTGCCCATATAGACATAACCGAAGCAACATAAAATATCATATCAATTAAATTAGGAATAAATCATAAATAATTAACATGTATAACTCACAACTCTTTATTACCTAGATACATGCCAATTAAATAAAAATCATGATTATTCATCTAACCCATAAAAATCAAGAGCCATCCATCACCTATTGATCATCATAAAACCAATAGCCATATGGATAATCAAATAACATGTAGGAATAAAAAAATTCTTTCATATTCACATAAGGTAAATCATCTGATAAATGTAAGATAAGTATAACTAGTATTAGTTAACTAAGTTCCATCACCTAATCCACATCCAAGGCATTCCATATAACCTTAAGAACATAAATCATTTCTAGGAAAATAAAGCTATCACTCATAATATTCTTGAAATAAACCATCATCCACAAAACACCTAAGTAGTCCAATCATATAAACAAGACATTAAGCAAGAGTCAACACAAATGGGGTCTCACATAGTCAATGAAATAGAAACACCCTTCACACCAAACATATTCCAGATTTTGGAGGAACCACTACAAGACATCTCAACATAATGACATATGAGGTAGTAGAAAACCGTGCTAAATCAATTAAATTTGAATTTCCAATAGAAATCAAGAGCATGCAACTTCCCTAAAGAATATACCTCCTTCACTTCTACCCATTTTTTACATTTTGATCACAAAGCATGCTGATACGTTTCTTCTAGAATTTCATGTTTTATGCTGAAGTTATGACTACACTGCTCAGGGATAACTTTAAGAACCCCCCCACTCCTCCCTAACTCAGCGAAGATGTACAATCCTAGCAAATCTTGTATACTTCTCGATAAAAATATTAATTTTATTGGAATTTTTTTTCATTTTTCGGGAAAAAAATTCTGAATTGGAAAATATTTTGCAATCGCTAGAAGTCTATGGAAAATCCTGGCGAATTGCAATTTTTTTAAAACCAATAAAATATTTTCATTAGCGATTAAAACCTATTTTCAAACCAATAAAATATTTCCATTGGCTAATTAAACATGTTTTCAAACCAACAAGATATTTCTATTGTGAATTAAAGTTGTGCTCAAACAAATAAAATATTTTTGTTGGTGATTCAAAAATGTTTTCAAACCAAAAAATTATATTCATTGGCGAATTAAATATTTTTTCAAATGAAGAAAAAATACCATCGATGAATTAAACATAATCTCAAACCAATAGAAAAATTCATTGCAAAATAAACTAGTATGCCAATAATAAATCATAGCATGGGTGGCGAAAATATCAAATGCTACATATTGTTCTATTTTAGGAAAAATTTTCCACACATCCAAATTCCTTCATAAAGTGTCTGGAATGGGGACAAGTGTCAACATATTCATTATGTCTAAAGCTAGATGCTAGTGCAAATCAATATAACCCACGACCGTTTGATGAAATTTTGATGGATGGTTGTCATTGCATTCCAGAAGCAAATGTTTGAAGCATTGGACTTGCAAATTCAAAATTTCAAAATAACACTAGAACCATTAGATTTCTAAAAATCAATGATTGACATTTTATTACTAATTTTATTAATGATTCAAAAATGTTTTCAAACCAAAAAAATTAATTTCATTGGTTCCTCGCTAGCCCAAGAGATTAAAATAATAAAATTAAGAAGCCAGAGGGATAGCGGGCAGGTGACACCTGTTCACCCTCGTGGCGGGCCCTACCACTGTTCAAAGGTGTCGGTGGCTGAATGTGATAAAATCAACAGTTAAGATGTGCTCTAACAAATGAATCTCAGTCGTTCCCCGTTAGCCTGTGGGGGACCCACTGTCAGATATGGGCTTGTGGAGGGATAGCGCGCACGAGCCATGTGGTGTCATTGCCACCGCTCATAAAACTATAAAGGGCATGAGAATATTTGGTGAAATATTTTTCGGCAATTATGAAAGGTTAAACAATGTGCTACTAAATGGATGTATGAGCACGTGCAAAATTGTTCATCAAGACATTCTAATCTCAACTGTCTATTGCTAAAGGAGGATATACCTTATGGTTGCTGGCCTATTGGTTAAAGGGGAAGCAAGTTGATGGTCATTAGGTTGATCTAGGTTGTTGCTCGCTAGCCTGCGATTGTTGATATAAAACTTACATAGTTTGTCTTGGGCTTTCTTCAAAAGATTGTTAATTTCATCCAGCATGGGGAGAAGACTAGCTAAAGTCAAGAGTGTCTCTATATCGCTTGACCTATGTAAGAGGTCAAGAGCTTTGTCTACTATGTTGCAATGCTCATACAAAACTGCAATTAGGGATTGATATTCTAAAAGAACTTGTTGCACTGGTCCATGCAGGGAGATCCATTTGGTATTAACATCCTTGAGAAGCTTGTTTCCTACTGTTATTTCCTTAGCAAAATTTTGAAATTTCATAAACATTTGGGACTTTAGTAGAAGTATTTGTAGAGCTCACAGACTAGATTTTCAACTTTTAATACTGTATGAAACTTGCTTACAATTCTAAATGCTAAATTCATTATGTGGGCCATATAGTGAATGCCAAGCATGTATGGTGCACAAGTAGTTTGTAACTTTGTGCAAACACTATTCTTGTTACCTTGCATTACTATAGCTCCATTAGCTCCTACACACACCAACTTTTTGGCAATTGTCAAGTCATCCACACCTGCAATTTCATTCAAATATTTCTTGACTAGTTCAAATAGATTTTGTGATGTTGAATTGTCCTTCATTTTATGAACACATAGAAGATGAGCTTGGTAGACATGTTGTTTTACTTGTAATATACACATGCATATAAACCCAAAAAGTATTATCTATAGCAGTAACTTCATCTAAAGACAATGCAATGAAGTTTGACTCTTTTACTTTCTCCTTTAAATCTTGCTTTTCCACTGCAGCAAGACAATTTTCCCATTCCCATCCAATGTTTACTAACCAATGTGCACCAGGAAAGTGAGGAACACCCAAAAAAGATAATAAATTAAAATATTTTGGGTAGTCTGTCATAGGATGCCCTCTGGACAAAATATGAAAAACAACACCTATCTAAACAGTTTTTGCTAGTTGTGCTCCTTCCATTGCTTTTCCAAATTGAGCCTCAATTGTACCTTGACATGCATCAAGCTTCGACATTCTTTGCTTATGCTCTTTATATTCCACGACATACTTAACATGAAGACATTCTTCCTTTGATTTCCATCGTACTACTGATTGTTCCTTTCCATCTATGATTTGTTTTTCATAAACTTTACCGATATGCTTTTCTATAGGGTCAAGCTTTAGCTGCAACTTCTTGTCTCTTTTACATTTCCAACTACAAATCATACACTTGCATTCTGTTAGAGGTTCATATTTGTTTGCTTTCTCCACTGGTACAATGAATGGGTACTTTGAAAACCAATCAAGATGAAAATTCCTTGTTATTTCCCACTCGCCCCACTTTTGATTTTCCTTTTCTTTTCTTGCTACCAACATCATCCAAGTCAATTATCTCATTCTGGCTAACCAAGGTATCCCTTGGAACATCTACTATGGTATTGCCATCCTCATTTGACTCATTTAACTCAATGATAATCTCACCTTGACCTTCTGGTGGTGGTGAGGTATTATTAATGCCTTCTTCATTAATGTTTGGTGGAAGAGTTGATGATGTAGCTCCATCTTGATCCAATGGATCAGAAGCATTTCCAATTCCAAAGGCTATATGGTAACTCTACATTTTGGGCATTTTGATGGCCTCCTAGTCTCTTCACCACCCTGAGGAGTCTTAAGCTTGTTGCACCTGTTGCTCGACATATTGATCTCTCACTTTGAATAAAAGATGGAAAAAAATGTCTTCTTTTTTAAGGACATAGAATATAGATCCCATTCCATACTCAATATCATCTTTAAGATTGAAGCAAGAATGGAAAAGAGATAAAGAAATCTTATAACACTATGAAGAAATGACACTCACCTTTAAGATTAGGTTTTCACTGACTTGCTATTTGTTAATGCAAGAATGCCTATGTTGTAAGTTTGTAACTTGCCTACGATCAACTTCAAGGTTCCAAGTCCAACTTCTAAATTGAGATCTCACAATTTTAGAATTGAACAAAATTTGTAAGAATAAATGATAGTTTCGATTGTATTTATATCAATCCATATTTGGTGAATTCCACGAGATTTTAAATGGTATATTAAAAATTTGACGAATCTCACATGATTATACAATGATACATTGTAATTTTGAAGGAAATTATGGCCCTATGATTAGCATGGAGGTGTCACGACAATTGACGAAATGTGTCCTCAAATATAATTATTTTTTAACGTTATTGGTGAAATGGGTCCTCATAAACAACTATTTGTAAATTTTAATTGGCAACATGGGTCCTCAAAAGAAACCATTTGTAAAATTTAATTGGAAAAATGGGTCATGATACACAATGTTGTTTTAATAGTATTGGTGAATATGTAGGTGATTTATTACATGCTTCCGAGATTCCAGGTGAAAATATTAATCGGTCCATTTGAAATGCGCTGTTTGTTATGGAAAATTGATTACTTAAATATGCCTCATAAAATAAATTGATGGAAAATGGACATGCATTGGACTGATAAATGTAAAATACAGGCGATTTGGCCACCCTGTTGGGTGTGATTAATTCACCAATTTCGAATTGGCCGATATCTAATAATCGCCAATTGGCGAAGATTCACCACTAAAGTTTTCCTTGACACTACTGATGCACATAGGCTAAAACTATTTCTAGCCATGTTGGAAGATGCCACTTTGTGGTGGATCATGGACCTAGGTAGAAATGTAGTGGAAAATTCAGAAAAATGAAATAAATGTTCTTACATAAATACCAAGACTATTGTCATGGAGGAGATATGAAAAGATGACATATTTTGAATGTCACAAAAGGAGGAAAAACCCCTCAAAGATTATGTTGAGATATTTCAATTCTGCCTCAAAAAGTCACACTAGAATAGGATCTCTCTAGATTCACTCAAATTAGTATTCCTAAGAGGTACAAATAAGGATTTTTTGGACGTATTAAACCTATGTGGAGAAGGGGACATCTCTCAACTTTCTTTCGATGAAATCCATCAAATATATAGAAACTATTCAAGACCAATCATGAAGAAGGCTAGAGTTACAAAGCCATGATTTTCAACTAAATATTTGTAGGTGTTCCTAGGGTGGAACTCAACAACCTTATGTCAAATATGAAAGAAGATATAATCAACCACCTTATGACCTAGTTGGACACTTTACATATCAAAAATAAAAAAGAAACAAAGGCTACTCTCACAAAATAATGTCCACATTATCGACAAAAGAAGGTTAATTACAAGTGTAAGAATATTGCTAGTATTTCCAAGGAGAAGCAAGGAAAACCTTATTTTTTCACCCTAGAAGATAAGGAAGGTCGAGTATTCTATATATCCCAATGCAAACCTTGGTAGTAGAGACAAGGTTTTCCTCAAGACCCTTTATCTTACAATACTTATTTTCCTAGGGTCAATTCAATTTTTTTAAATGGAACAATCCACCTTGGAATAACATGCCAAATCAACCATGGTCAATTGCTCAATCATCCAATTGGATTCCACAACAAGGTATGTGGCAACAATAGCCATATCAATATATACAAATTATAATAAGTTATGAAAATCCTCTAGAAACCCATGGCCACAACAATGGCGAGGAAACTAATAATGACATAACTCAAATGAAAGTTACCCACAACCACATCAATCCTCACAACAACAACTAGCCATTATGCAAAACCCAGGTATACCTGCCCAAACACAACCAATAGCACCTCAACTGCCCACTCAACCTACACCAAACCCTAACAATAATCCTATCTAAGAGGCCTATACTAATGAACCCATTCAATACCCAACATACACGATTGAGGTTAGTGATGTCCACCTACGTTTAGGAAAAATGCTTTCTGGGTCATCATATTCACATATTATAAAACTTCCTAATGAAGAACCAACCATTAAAATTAATAACCATCTGAGTGAGAAATCTAAACAAAACAAGCCACATATGGAAATCACAAGCAAGGAACCACCATTCCTTGAAAGTCTAAACACTAAAAAATTTCACCTTGAATCTAAATTTGACTTCTTCAGTTAGTTTAAGAATGTCTATGTCAAAATTCCCTTGATCCAAGATATCAAGGATGTGCTAATCTACACCAAGACTATGAGGGAACTATGATTCAAAAATCCAAGAATAAAACAAAAAGACCCTTAGATTGTTAGTTTTATAAGACATTTAACTTATATTATATTGGGCAACCTAGTTGTCCCAAAATATGCAGACCCCGATACCTATGGTAGATGTGCATATTGATGACACACTCATCAAGACTATTTTGATTAATTTAGGAGCATCAATAAATGTGATGTCCAGAGAAATAATGAAAAATATTCAACTAATGGATTTAAGACCACCAAAATCTTACAACTGATAGAAAGGTCAATAGTCAAACCAAAAGTTATTATTGAAGATTTAGTCATCGCACATGACTAAATGGGAATACCCAACAAACTTCATGGTCCTACAACTGAAGGCTAACCTAGGTGGATACCCATTGATCCTAGGAGGATCATGGTTGGACACAAAAGATGCATTTATAGGATGTAAGTCTAAAAACATGATTATTTCCAATGAAAATGTAATAAGAAATTGGTCCTTTATCCATGTGTGCAACCTTATGTTGACTTGGAGAAGCCTATATGGAAAAATTTGGAAGATGATGACCAATATTCCCTCTAGAAACTCATGGCCATTGAAAAAATCCCAATGGTATATATGTAGGATGATGATGAAATTGTTGCAAGAATAGAGAAAGGAATGAAGGTGTTGTCATTGATGTCAACTGGTCATCTAATAGTTGATGTTGGCTGTATATGTTAAGGATATTGAGAAAATTGTATTAAAGGAAGATTGCAAGTATTTAGAAGTTGTTTCGATATTTTCCCCTGTGTTCGTGTGGTTCAGATATGTTGGTCATGATTGTTGAAGGTGTTTATATCTAGATGTTTGGCTGATGGTTTGTTGTGAAGTTTGAGTTGTGTTCACTAGTTTTGAACTATGGTTCTCTATGTTCTAGTTGAATTCTGGGAGAAGGTTGCTGGTCCAGATTTCTCTTTGTTGAAGTCTTTTGACTTGCGGTTCTAGAGTTAAGATGTTTTGATTGCATTGAAGATATTTTTGGTTTCTGGAAGTTCTGAGCTTAATTGTTCTATATGTTTTACATTGTTTTAGCTGACTATGTGTTGAGCACTATCTTCGAAGTTAATGAAGCATGCTGGATCTATTTTTGGGTCTCGGTGAAGCATGTGTTTGGGTTGCCCTAATTCTAATTCCACCCTAGGATGTTTGACACCAACCTAATTCAAATTTGAAGTTGGATGTCTGACTTTGTATCTGTTTCAAGGTTGGAGATAGTATATATACAGGATGAGCTAGTAATTAAAATCTTACATAAGAAAAGAAAGAAGATAAGTGAAAGAGCAGACGCGACATTGATGCTATTAAAAAAGTGTGTGTGAGTTGTGTGTGGGAGATCAGTGCGAAGCTTAATGCTAAGTTTTTGGATGTAGTGAGCAGAAGGAAAAATCAATCATTCATGCAAGTTGATCAAGTAATTGTGGTGGAATCCTTTGTTGCATTGAGATCGTAGTCTCTCTGTAGCAAGTCTTCTTTGTATTCTTTGTATCTCTATGACAGTGAGCCTTTGGGTTTGTAGCCCTGTGGATAGTGAGTCCTTATTTTAGGCAGTGAGCCTTTTGTAATCGATTTTGATATTCTCGATAGTGTGAGTTAATCCTCATCGTGGTTTTTCCCTTATTGGGTTTTCCACGTGTAAATCTGGTGTTACTGTGTTTATGTGTTGGATTTGAGTTTCTACATTGATGTTTTGATGATTAATCATTTAAGCAGTTTCATGTATTAGTTCCAGTGATTGAATTAAAGGTTAAAATTTGTGACAATTGATTCACCCCCCTCTCAGTTGTCCTATTCAACATAAATTCTTGCCAATATTATATAAAAAACTCTTATGGGATGGACCCACAACAAGACCAATGTCTAGCATGTTTAAAATGCGCATTACATATTATTTTACCTACATCAACCTTTAAATCTACTTCATAACTATTCCATAAATTAATTTCACACAATTTTAACCTTAATTTATTAGGGTTAGACATTGCTTCTATCACGAATTCGATAATACAAATGGAAATATCACATGGCAGGACACTTAATGTCAACAATCAATTGACAATATCCCAATAGTCTAAATTGCTTAGAATGCTACAAGCTTGTACGACAACATTTGCTTGGGATTACCATAACATGAAAGGCATATATCCTAATCTTTATGTACATAGAATATTCATCAATGAGGGATACAAACCAGTAAGACATCCATGAAGAAGGATGGACCCAACTATCAAAGAGATAATAAAAGTCAAATTACAAAAACCATTGGATACAATATTTATATATCCAATATCAAACAATCAATGGGTTTCCCCCTTTAGTAATAGTACCCAAAAAAGGAGGTAAATGGTGAGTATGTGTTGACTATAGATCTAATCAAATACAAAAACTAGGAAAGATAATTTCCTTCTTCCCTTTATTGGTCAAGTGTTAGATTCATTGGTAGGGAAGAAATACTTTTCTTTCATAGATGGGTTCAGTGGCTACAATTAGATTAAAATAACTCTTGAAGACTAGGATAAAATAACCTTTACATATCCATGGGGTACCTAGATGCATACTCAATTTTATCATTCAGACTATGTAATGCACTTGCAACCTTCCAAAAGGATGTTTTAAGAATATTTTTTATATTTTTCCCATGATTCTATGGAAGTATATATGGATGATTTCACCACCTATGAAGATTCTTATAAAGAAGCATTAACAAACTTGGAGAAAGTCCTTCAATGGTGCCAAGATCACAATCTCTCTCTTAGTCATGAGAAATATTTCATGATGATGGAGGAAGGATTAATTTTGGGATATTTTATGTCAAGAAGAGGAATTTAGGTATATCCTAATAAAATAGAAGTGATCTCAACTCTACCTATACAAGAAAAGAAAAAATATGTAAGAATTTTTCTTGGCCATGCAAGATATTGTAGGGAGATTCATTAAAGATTTTAGTAAGAAGCAACCCTTTTGTTTATCTTGCTATGTAAGGACACTAAGTTTTAATGGAACCCTACCTGCCAAGAATCCTTTGAGGCTCTAAAAACCTCTCTCATAAAGAAACCTATTTTAAGAGGACCTAATTGGACATTTCCTTTTCACATTCATATAGATGCCTCCAAATTTTATGTAGAAGCTATTTTAGGACAAAAAAGGAAATTTGGAGTATGATATTTGATACATGAGAAATTTTTTGCAAGCTACTGAACTTAATTACACTATTACAAAAAAGAGATGTTAGTTGTAGTCTACACAATTGACAAAATCAAATAGTGTATAATTGGTTATCCTATTTTTGGGTTGATGCAAGAAGTTGGGTCCACAAAA
>VDFB02325330.1:98160-203090 GCA_007258455.2 Sequoia sempervirens
TAACCTCTATAACTTCTCATTCAAGTTTGGTATATACTGTAGAAAATGAGAATGAGAGGAAAAAAGAACAATGCATGCAGAAAGAAAAGTGAAGAAGGGGTCGATGGTGTTTTTCATGGGAAAAACACATGCAGAAAAGGGGAGCAGAGAGAAGTCACATCCAGGATGGATGAAATCCCTAAAGGAAATGTGGTTACATGGATCTGTCGAAAAGGCTTTAGAAACTTTCAAGAAGATGCAATAGGCATGATAAATTTTTGAAGGAAGAGAGCAGAGGAATGTGTGGAGTTACGGAATTTATGGGAGGTAGTTTTAAGGCAAGAAAATAGATATGTCAATGGAGTACTTGTGCAAGAGAGGGAGAGGAATTTTGTAGAGGAAAAAAAAAGGAATTTTCCAGAAAATGCAATTGGAAGAGGTAACGCCAAATTCTACAAGCCTTGCCAACATCTCACACCTATGCCAAAATGGGGGCGTCGGAAGAGGGTATGGATATCCATCGCAACATAAAGAAGTTTGTTTTGTCAATCACTATGGTTGTAGTCAGTTGAGAGACATGTATCCAAGATATGGAATCATAGAAAAGGTACGTGATATGCTTGACCTAATCAGGCTCAACACCAAGGCCACAACCTAGCTAAGGCATGCATGATAAGTGTTTGTCAATATTCCTTGAAGAAATAAGGTTTCAAGGGTAATGATAGCATAATGGGTACAAAATGGAATTGTGAAAAGATACTAGAAACTAACAAATGCAAGAAAAAATCTCAAGACCTTTGTTAGCAACCTCTACATAAGTGCATGAATTATCATAAATAAAGGAGGTCGCACGGGGTTATTCACAACATGGGAAGGGAGCAAGCTTATACTCTATTTCAAACTACCTTCAAACAATTCCAAGAAGTTCATGGTAAAAAACTAGTCAAGATGAGGATGCAGGGAAAGGAGGTAGGAAGATTTCAACGATTTTAGGAGAAATATCTTCCACATTGTTTCAAGAGCTAAGTATATCCCTTCATAATTACTCTCCTAAAATACTATTGATTTTGAGTTATTCTCTCTCTGTGTTTCATCGAAGTTTTGCTATGTCATATTTTATTGTTTCATAACGTCAATGGCTAAAAATTGGTTCAGATAAAATTTGTCTATGGGAACTTTCTTAATGCATTTGATTAGGAGATCATATGTTTATTGGTGTTTCATCATATCATTAGTGGATGCATCTCTATATGTTTTAGTGTATACAGAGAAAGAAAGGCAGGTAAATTTTGTAATTGTGCTTCACCCTCGGTCTTAATTGTATAAGATATACTTGGTTGTAATATAGTTTGGGAGTGGAAATAAAAGGATTCTTGTTAGAAAATGGTTGGGGTTGAGATATTAGAAAATGACAAGTATGATATTATTTTAATTGTATCTTTAAGTTGTGGGTATCTTACTTTAAATTCAAATAAAACTCTATCTGAGTAATAATGTGAAATATTTTGGCCAAAAGCATGATAAACTATATGCAAGTTGTAAAATCAAGAGACTCTTAACCTTATTAAGAAACACCATGAACATCACAAATGGTAAGTAGGAGGTATATGAGTTTGAATCGAAACTACATGGTTGAATCCTGATAGCAATATCATAATCACAAATGGTGTTAATTCATAATGTACCTTTTAAACAGCTAATATAGTTATGTCTACTTGACACCTATTTAGAGGCTACAAAAATGCATTGAGTGCCAATATATTGTGTATATACCTTATTGGTCTGTAATTTAATCTATACTTAAACTAATATTTAAGGCATCTTTTGTGTCAAGGGAATATCCTAGAGAACATGTAATGATTATAAAGTTGAAAAGGGTGCAATGATGACCTTGTCATTTTTATATAAGTCTATTTAAAAGTGTTAATCATATTGAGAATATATCGAGATACATGTGATTAAGGACAATTTAAGAAATCCTATTGTAGTGGTAGTATGTTAATATGATCCCTTTAATGTGATTTTATCCTCCTTGCTTAATGCAAAGCTAAAGCATGCTATATATAATTATAGAATGGTATTTGGGTATTACAACAAAGATTTAATATGATTAGAAAATATCTATTGACCCCTAGAGTATAAGAAAGTCAATATTGAACTTATTTTATAATGACTATAATGCATTATATAATAATTATTGTGTATAGAATCAATTTGGAGGATTTTCTCTTATAAGACACTATGGTCCAAGATATGTTCTTTATGATGGGTGGTATTTTAATGCCTAGCTAAATATGTAGATGTATGATAATATGGGCCATTACATGTAAAGGTTATTATAGAACCTTGTTCTTGGTAACGTGTTGTCTTAACATGTTGAATTGAACTATTTGAGTAATCTCACATATAGTCATTTTTAATACCATCTTCATACAATGATATAAATGGTATAGTATGGCCCATTTGCCTCCAGTATGACTCAAACATTGATCATGGGTAGATCAAGTATGTAATTATTGTTGTATGTATTTTGAAGTCTAGAAGGATGTTTTATAGGATTATGATATTTCATTTTATAGAACCATATTGTGGGTGGGAAACCCCACCCGAACCCATGTTTAGGCTTTTAGC
Organism: Sequoia sempervirens; assembly: GCA_007258455.2. Lineage (NCBI taxonomy): Eukaryota > Viridiplantae > Streptophyta > Pinopsida > Cupressales > Cupressaceae > Sequoia > Sequoia sempervirens. The sequence continues at coordinate 100,771 of VDFB02325330.1, forward strand.
ATAACTGGTGTATATTTAATGATATTGACTTTTGACTACTTATAGAAACGTATTCACTTTATCAAAGTCCTAAGGTTAGATTGAGTCGGGATTGCCTAACAACCTTGTACCTAGTTATGGTTGGATCTCCATGCTTGAGGAGATATATCTAAGACAACAATATTCTTGACAAAACTTAGTCCACTTGTATATTTCTAGTAAGATAATCTTAAGATGAATAGAACCTCAATGTGTTTGGAAAGAAAATTATTATTAGTGCTAATGCTTAAATAACTCCCTTGGGTGGACAATCATATTACCCTTACTTAGTAATTATACTAGGGGTTTTATGTGTTGGTATTCCAAGTGTAGGCTCCTTGAGAAAAACCTTGTAAGGAGAACTATGTGTGACTTTGATCCGTTTGGAAGCAGAAACGTAGGCAATCCTAGGCGAAGGATGCCTTTGTAACTTCAAGTGTGTAGGGGGAAGGTCTAGGGGGGATAACTCCCAGATGTAGGGATTGTTCCTGCATCATTTGACCTTTCCTCTTTCGTAAGCTTAAGTTTGAGGCGAAAATGGGTATCAAATGGGTATGATAGAGTTAATGGAATTTAATAACTTATTTAATACATAATAGGCTTATATTTAATAGAATGAAGTAAGGGATTTAACTACTTTATAATGGGTATTTGATTATACGTATATGATGGGTAAATTCCATGTTGTGTTGGTTCAATGTATCTTTTATGTGTCTATGTAATTCAACTCCATATCTATGTGTTTATGTATAGGCTCGTGTATCTGTGGATTGAGATTGTGATTCATCTTATGTATGACCCACTCAAGAGTGAACCTCTGGGATATTTGATGTTTAGGCTACTGCTAGGGATTATTCAACATTCACTAGCTTCACAGAGGCAAATGTAGTAGGCTACCCTAGTTATGATACGGTTGAAGTGGTTGCACGAGTAGGGACCCATCCATGTGGGTAACAGTAATCCGGGGCTAACCGCATATTGAGAGGGTTCACTAGCTATCATTGATAAGCACGAAAGTGACCGATGCCAAGTGTTATATGAGATTGTGAAGAAGATAGTTGACAATACCACTAAGGTCACAAGGTGGTATATGTCAAGATCTACTTCTTCTTGGGTGGATAGACTTGTCGTCAATGGCCTGTAGGTGATTGAAGTCATAATCCATTGGTTTTGGTAGGTTCGCTGCTTGGGGAAACCCTTGGGATGGTGGATGGACCTGCAGTGTAGTATGGGATGCACCAAATCCCCTTACCAATTGTTAGGCTATATACTTAGCCTTTTGGGGTTGGGGATGGACCTGTAGTGTAGTATGGGATGCACCAAATCCTCTTCCCATTTGTCCAATGGTGTAGAAGATCGGTGGAAAGGATAGGACCCACGGTGTAGTGCGCAATGCATCGATATTCTTTCTATCTAGGATGTGTTATGGACATGGGTTAGCCAGTGTGATGTGTTAACCAGCCATTATGGATGTGATGTATGTTGGAGCTCGTCACTATGTATTTTTGATGTATGTTGGAACTTGTTATTGTGTATTTGTGATGTATGGTTAGAGCTCATCATTCTGTATTGTAATATATGCTAGAGCCAATCACTAATATAAATGTGATATGTGTATGAGAAAATCATTACATTGTACTTGTGATGTATGCATGAGCTAATCATAACTATACTTATGATTTGTGTATGATCTAGTCATTGTTATACTAGTGATTTGTGTACAAGATAGTCAACTTGTGTATATGGAGGTATGCTTGTGATTAGTGCAGGAGCACCTTATGTTTGTGTGTCTCCAACAAGCATTTTGTAAAATTTGTATTGTCTCCAAGAAAAAGCATCATGAAGATATCAAACTTAATGTATTTCAAGTCTTAAATAGGTCACTAGGTGGTAATATTGAAAAGCTGCTTTTAATGACAAAAATTGTCAATTATTGAAAAAAATATAAAATTGCACAAAAGTAGGAAGTTGAAGAGTCTTTTTGGGAAATTTGAAGAGATAGGTCGGTGAAGGAAGTTAGAAAGTCAGTTATGGATTGGGAAACATCTATTAAATCATTGTGGGGGCGAGCAAGCAAAGTATCTTGTAATTTTGAAACAAATTTTGGAAATAATACTTCTTGTTCTACAATTTTTTGTATTTTCTCTCTTGTTACTAATCTTGTACGGACTGCATAGCAATACAAGGCCTTGATTTTTCATTTCTTTACATAGGATAGTAATTTGAAATTCATTCAAACTCAATTTGAAAGGTTTGCATTGAGAGTTAAGTTTGTTTAGAGATCAAATTCAGAAAACTGTCAGGATCCCTCATGAAGACAATGGTTTGAAAGTATAAATTAGTTTTCCTTCACTACTCCACCGATGTAGGCAATATAGGTTGATGGAGTAGGTTAATTTTTATGTGTTAGTATTGTGTGAGTGCTTGAATATGCAGAAAGGATGGTAATACAAAGGTCTTACTTGTTGTCCCTAAAGATTTCCATGGTTTCCATGCATAAAATGGTTGGTTCAAAGTTGGTATTTATAGAAAATGCATGCAAGGCAGTTGGATGTTGGTTTCTAGAGTGTTTGCAGAAATATTCAAACATGATTTAAGAGGTGATAAGGTGTGGCGAGATGTGGAAGGTATTATTTCAATAAACCCTCACATTTTAAAGCATATCAAGCCTATAAACAAGGGTTTCATTGTTCAGCTATATTTTTGGCCTATCAGTCCATAAAGATTGTTGAATCCTAAGTTTTGTGACTTAATCTAAGACTATCTTAAGTTTTTTGGTGATTTCTGGTTGATTCATTGGTAGATTGTTGAATCCTAAGTTTTGTGACTCAATCTAAGAATATCTTAAGTTTTTTGGTGATTTTTGGTTGATTCATTGGTAGACACTTTGTAAATTTGGCCTAATGTGGTGCATGTTCAAGCGAATAGTTTAGTGGTTCTTTTGTATTTTCTAAAACAAGTGGATTTTCTTTTGAGATATGTTAAACTAGGCATAAATGGGTCCTTGGAATAGTATATGGTTTATGTAGATTCATTTTGGGTTGTTCAATATACCTACTTTAACTAGGTTGCACTACTACTAGAAGGATGGTGTTTGAATGCATAAAAGTGAGATTCAATGCAAACAGTGATTTAAGTGATTGGTTATGCTTGGAAACTGATATTTTGATGTTATCATAGAAGTCTCAATGTTTGAATATGGGTTAGAAGGTAGTTGTGATGTTTTTGATGTGTTGAGCAATATGAACCTTGGTGTAGATAGTGCATTGACTACTAAGAAAGTGAAAATCTGCTAAATAGTGATTGGTATGGTGGGATGTGAGTTGATTATGCCTTAAAGGTATGTTTGATGTTGGCTCAATGTTTGGACAGAGTTTAGGAAGGAAAATTTGATGATTTTGATGGTTGTTGCTTCTTAGCCTTGTGCGAATAAGTTGAATTGAAGAGTAAATTGGTTGAATGTTGAGGAATGGAATGTTTTAGAGTTTTTCAATAAGGATTTTGATTTGTTTCTTTAATGATGATGATGTCTGAGATGTATTTGAATCAGATAAAGGTCTGGATTGTTGATGTGTTGGTTTGGCTCATGAGTAGCCTAGTAATTTCAAAACGATCTTGGTGGATTTTGTTTAAGGAACAAGTGATTTGGTGATTGGTTTGAAGATCTTCTCTTGATTTGTGTTTGGGAAAAAGGTTCCCTAAATGGTTGATGTTTTTGATATATGCTCTTGCATCAGTGACTTACATTGTGTATGATCTTTGGGTTATGGTTTGATATCCCCCTTGTGAATATCGTGAAATTTTGTACACTAATGCTTGGTAATGTTTGGTATGGACCCAACACTTTATGGCAAGTTATTATCAAAGTTATTATCATTATATTATAATTAACTATGTTGATATCTTACATGTACATAATTAATAGTCATGGGATTAGAGATCTCATACAAGAGGAGAGAATGAACTCCCTCTAACATTGTGGGGTGAACTATGAAGCCTCTGATTCCCATAAGGGGATATGTAGGCAGGGTCATAACAAACCCTTGAGGCTTAGGTCATAGTTCTAGGAAAGACCTTAACCTTGGGACCTTAACACTCTTTTGTGCAAGCATATATTTGGCAATAGTGAGTTGATGCCACCATGGGAATGGAGAAGTATTGAAGTTAACACTATTAAGCTTCATGGAAGGTGCTCAATCGTTTAAGTTGGTAGATGTTGTGCATGCAAAAGAGAAAAAATTGTAGAGCCCAAGGAGTGGATTTTACATGAAACCTCTCATTACTCAAAAGAGAGACTGAAATTAAAATTCATCTCACATATTATTTTATTTCAACCCATCTCACAGGTTCTTTCCAAAGCCACAAGGACAACCCAAGCCTCCATCTGATTATAAGTGCAAAACCTTACAACAAAAGCATAAACGAAGTGAACCAAGCCAATATTGTCCCACCCAACTCAAAACCAATCCTCATTGCATCCATATCATCACAAGAAGAGCCATCAATGTTAATTTTGAAAAAAACTAAGAGGAGGAAACCAAAATTAAGTTCTTTATTCACCTCATTAGAAGAATATATCCTATTGCCAAGATGAATAGAACTAGCGATTTATGATATAAGTCTAAAATTTGCTTAAAATTTTGAATATCACAAGGAGCTAATACTTTATCCACATAACACTTAAGCCACAAAAAGATAATTATTAAGACCATTTTTTTTTTCTAGACATACCCAATAAGACTCTAATAACCTTGGAAGATTTGATAAGAAATTTCAACCAAGTTTTCTCAAGAATAAAGATGAGACCAAAATCCCAAGCCACCAAAAGTAAAGAGGTACAAGTTGGAGGATGTCCCAAAGTAGCCCAAAATTTAGACAAAGAAGTAGCATAAACTAGAGCTTGGTTTCAGATGTGTCATCACCACCTTTAAAGACACTCAAACAAGAGCATTGAAAGAAAAGATGAGTCACAAATTACTCACTAACCCCATTGAGAACATATTTTGAAAGACCTTGGAATCCTCTATTTCTTTATATGTTATCAAAGGTAAGACATTTGTTTTGATAAAGTAGCCAACAAAAAAATTATATTTATGCCAACAATAATTATTCTAGATTTTTTTCCCCTAGGAAAATTCCCTACACTTAGATTTTTTATGTTCCAATGTTTGGTGTTCACAAGAAACTAAATTTGAGTATCATAGCCCCAAATAAGAGAATCACCCTCCTCAAGAGAATAACATGGTCAATCTAACAAAATAGAAAATAGGGCTACTCGAGTATCTAGATCTCCCATTGAAGGCTAATTTCTCAAATATTTCCAATGATAGATGCAATATTCCCCCACCAAGTGATAAATTTTAAAGTAAAATACTTTAGATCAGCTAGATCCAAAAAGACTTTACTCAAAGGGAGTAGATGGGGAAAGAAGGTGAGAATCAGGGGATGGCAATCCCATTAATCTATCCAAAAATAACATTATGGACAAATTTCAAAATCTATAAGAGGCTATATTTAACAAGTGATGCATCATTATTGATATTATCCAAAATCCTAGAGCCTTTCCCATTCAATTCCACTCTTAGAACCTCAATAGTAGCAACACATCATAAATATTTATAGTTTAGAAGTTTGTCTCATGACTAATCCTATTTCTCACACCATCTCTATGTCATTTAAGTAGCCAAGACTTGACTATTCAACTGAGAATGCCTAAAACCTAGACCACCATTATATTTAGGCCTAGAAACTTGATCTTAGGAAATAAGACTATTTTTAAAGTCAAAATTTCCTACCCGATGAAATATCATAGAAATAAAATTAAAATACTTTATAAAAAATAGAGGAAAAAACACAAAAAATATATAAATAAGATCTTGCAACACTAATTTTAAAATTGTAATATGCCCAAGAAAAGACAAACATGTATCAAAAGGTCCAATGAGAAACTTGCATTCTAAACTTGTCAAGAATCATCTTCCATTGAAGTCAATTAGAAAGACCAACTTACAAAGGAATACCAAGATGATCTAAGACAAGAAAGTATATTTTAAATTGCAAAATGATCTAGTTCAATTCTCAATTGAATGGTCAAAGGAGTACTAAATAAAAAATATTTAACTTGTCTTCATTTATATACTAACCAAAAGTTGTTAAAAACATATCCAAAGTACTCCTAAAATTGAAAGCATCTTGGATTTTAGCAACACCAACTAAAATAGTATCACCCACAAATTGAAGATGAGAATGAGAATCAAGATCCCTAGCCAATTTTCAACCCTAAATACTTATATTAACTTTTTATTGGTTAAGGAACTTGAAAGCATCTACAATCAAATGGCCAAAGGCATTGAACATCTTGAAACAAGATTTATTTCTTAAACTAGGTGATTTTAGAAACAAAGAAATAAAAAACCTTGCACCAAATAGAGATCTATATAATAAATACACTTACAACAAAGAGTGAACAATATAAATATGCATACAAGAGAAATATATGAAACGCCATATTATAGAATATTTCACTATAAAAAATTTAGCTTGCATGCCAAATAGATTGCATAGACATGCTTGGAAATAAATGGACAATTTTTTTCTATTTTAGGTCATATTTTATGTAATTTTTATTTTTTTGAACACCTTAGGACTTGTTATATTTTTATAAATTCATATATATAACCTAAAAATTAATTATAATAAAATTATATGTGTGGGGGGTAAAAAAGATAAATATATTAATTAAGAATTTAGGAAAAATATAAAAGATTTGTAATAGTTGTCACTAGAGTCTATAGGATAAAAATTGAAAGAGGTCTTTCACAAACCCAATACTTCTATGAATCAAAAGAATTCATGAAACCAATAAAACATATAATCTTTAACTAGAATAATCAAACCAAATGTTATGAAAGAGTTGAAAAAATTATGAAGATTGAGTAGAAGGCAAGGACTCTAAGTCTATTACCTTCCAAGTGTGATTAACTTCAAAGATCCATTTGACCAAATAGTTCACAACAACATTCCATTCTCTAAGAATATGAATAAAGGATACGGAATCAAATTTTTCCAAAAGAAAAAAAATCAGCTCCACATAAGATACGAACCTCTAAGAAGACTCACAAAACCTACAATTGTTCAAAAGAGGGGCCACAATTAAAATCCATCTCAAATTTTTTTCTTTCAACCCATCTCATAGGCTCTTTCTATAGCCACAAGGACAACCCAAGCCTCCACTTGATTATTAGTGCAAAACATTGTAGCAAAAAAAGAAAAAGAAAAAAGAAACTAAACTAATACTATTCCACCCAACTCAAAACCAACTCTTTGCACCTAGATTTTCACAAGAAGAGCCATCAATATATTTTTTTTAAACTCAGAGGAGACTACCCTATTCACCTTATATTATTTGATCATAGAAACAAAATTAACATAGCCAACCAAATGATTTGTTGCCTCAAAATTTGAATGTCAAAAAGAGCTAAGGCTTCATCCATAGAATGCTTAAGACACCAAAGATTTTTTATAGAGTGATATCTTTTTCCAGACATACCCAATAAGACTCTAATGACCTTGAAATATTTCATAAAAAAATCAACCATATTTTCTAAAGAATATAGAGGAGACCAATATCCCAAGCCACTAAAAGTAAAGAGGTAGAAGTGGAAGGATTTCACAAAATAGCCCAAAAAATCAAACAAATAAGTAGCATAAACTAGAGGTTGGCCTAAAATATGTCTTCACTACCTTCAAAGATCCTCAAAACAAGAGCACTAAAATAATAAATGACCCACACATTCCTCATTAACCCCAATTAGAGAACATTTGGAAGGAACTTGGAATCCTCTCTTTCTTATGCTTCTTTAGGTAAAACAATTATTTTGATAAAGTAAACATAGAAAGAAATTACATTTAGGCCAACAATAATTATTTCAAAATATTTTCCTACTAGGAAAATTTTCTAAACTCAACTTATTTATGTCCCAAGGTCTAGTAATCACAAGAAACTAAATAAAATACTTATACATAATAGCCCAAAGTAAGAGAATCCTCCTCCTCTAGAAATAACATGATCAATCTACCAAAATAGAAAAAAAAATTGAAGCATCTAGACCTCCTTATAAAAGCTAGCGACTCAAATCCTTCCAATGATAAAGGCAAGATTCCCCACCAAGAAAGAAGTTTCAAATTCAAGCACTTTATACCAACTAGATCTAAAAGTACTTTACTCAAAGAGAGTAGGTGGGGAGTAGGTGTGTACACTATTAAGGAAAATAGTTTTTCATCAATAAAAGAGTCATCTACAACTTTTTCTTCTTTTTTTGATATTTATCCTGGAGAGGAAATAAGTTGCCACATTTTCTTTGCCCGGTTTATCTACAATAGTGATATCAAATTCCTATAACAACAACAAACATCAAATAAGGAATTCACCAACTATGGGTTTGTTCATTAAATATCAAATTGTTGTACGATTAATATGAACAAAAGGGTAAGTGCAAGAAGTTGGGTCCACGAAGCGGGGAAGTTTTGGCCAAAACAAAAAAAATTGCACAAAATGCGTACACATTTTTTAAAAATGCATGTGTTACGGATCGGGTACTTGAGCCTAAATTTTGGGTACGCAAACCTAAAATGTGTACGCGTTATGAAACGTGTACACGTTCATAATGCGTACGTGTTTCTTAAAGTTATTTATTTTTTTAAATAAGCAATTGGGTGAAGCCACAATAGTGGTTTAAAATTTGATGGAGGAAGGAAAACTAAGAAAAAATGATCCCATGGCAAAAAAAAGTGATTTTGGGGGTTCATACGAACCTAGAAGTTCGACCAAACCAAAAAGGGGTTCGACCGAACTTGGGTTCGAGCGAACCCCTTAAATTTTTTGTCGCCAAAAAAAAAAAAATCATATGAAAGGGGTTCGAGCGAACCCCCGTGAAGAGGTTCGCTCGAACCTAGGTTCAAGCGAACCATGGTTCAAATGAACCCCTATGGGTTCGTATGAACCCCCCTAAATCCTCATCCCCTCCCTGAGACGCAAAAAACCTAAAATTTGGCACTTCAGAGCTCGGGTTGAGGATGAAAATGGAGGAATCTTCACAAACCCAACTAGAATCGGGTAGTCCTCAAAACGAGCTATCCAACGAATACAACTTTAATATGTTTTGGTTTTATTATGTATTTGTTTTTTAACTTTTATTAAATATAGGTTTTTCATCGAAAATGAAGGTCTTTGTTATGCACATGTGGAAAAATAGCAGATTATCAAAAAAAATTAAAAAATATAAGTGCACTAGATATTGAAGTCCTTGATCCAACAAAAACAATAAAATTGAATTTTGATATATACAAAAAAAAGTTATGCGTTATACGGTTGTGCTATGTCTGATTTGTAATTGGTTTGACTTCGAAACTTGATTAAAGAAAAAATATTCAATAAAAAAATGTCTAACCAAGTGGAAGCACTAGATATCGGAGTTACGAATCTAAATTCGAAAGAATTAGAATTTTTTCCTCCATGGAAAAAAAGTTATGCATTATACAGTGTGCGTCACTTTTTTAAAATGTTATTTTCTGAAAAAAACCAATTTTCGTGGGAGATGGAAAAATAAGTGCAATCTAATTCCAAAAATTTTGAAAAAAATATTTTTAGAATCTACAGACAAAATGTGACGAGACTCTAGTTTGCATCATCTTCAAATTCTTCATGGTTTAGCCACTATAGGTGCCCAAATGTGAAGATTTAGTTAAATATAATAATTTCAGTGTCTAGTTTGGCCAAAAATTGTAAACCACTATTGTGGGATCACCCGATTGTGTTTTCATTTTAACAAGTAAATAGATAACGTGTATGCGTTATGAAACGCGTACGCATTTCATTTAAATAACACGTACGTGTTTTATTAACGCATACACATTATTTAAAAATTGAATTCCCAACCCACATGTAGCTTTGGTTTTAGGCTCGGAAAAGGCTTGGCAATCCGAGCCTTAGCCTTTGACCTACAACTAAAAAACTAAGGCAGATTTAAGAAGAATGTCCAATTTTGGCAATATGGTTGATGGACTTTTTTTCTGAATCTATCTATAAAATTAAAACCCATTAGAGAACACGATGTCTAGTTTCTGAATATATAATTTTTATTAATATTGGATTATATTTGTTATTTTTTAATTAATTTTTAAGCAAACTAGTCCTTAAACTTGAAATATTAGGCTTTTTAATAACTTTTTTTTTGGTTAAGTTTCTTGTAAAAAAATTATATGGCATCAATCTTCAGACAATTCTCTACACAATGAAAAAAACAATATTCAAAAAATGTTTAGTTTAGGTCCAATTATGTTGTTCGTACACATTGATTTTTAAAAACAACAATTAAGGCCTATAAAAATTCAATAAAAAAATATATATTCAACAAAAAATTACAAAAAAAATTCTTCATCAATCTTCATGTTGTTAGCTCTCTTTCTCCAAAAGGAATTAGCAAAATACTTTTATTTGGGTCAAAAAGTGGTGTTCATACAGGTGCATGGTATGGTGAAAAAATGACTTTTTAAAAGTGGTTTTTATAGATCCCTATCAAAATTTAATTTCTATAATCTAGGTATTTGAATAATTTACATATTTGGAAACTAGATTCAAAATGTTAAATTTCATATTACTGACTTTTTTTAAGATTCATTGTGTAAGTGCCTCAAATTTCAATCCAAATGTAACAAATTCTAATAAACAGCAAAAACACTTCCACTTTTTGAGCTTTTTGTGGACCCAACTTCTTGCATCAACCCAAAAATAGGATAACCAATTATACACTATTTGATTTTGTCAATTGTGTAGACTACAACTAACATCTCTTTTTTGTAATAGTGTAATTAAGTTCAGTAGCTTGCAAAAAATTTCTCATGTATCAAATATCATACTCCAAATTTCCTTTTTTGTCCTAAAATAGCTTCTACATAAAATTTGGAGGCATCTATATGAATGTGAAAAGGAAATGTCCAATTAGGTCCTCTTAAAATAGGTTTCTTTATGAGAGAGGTTTTTAGAGCCTCAAAGGATTCTTGGCAGGTAGGGTTCCATTAAAACTTAGTGTCCTTACATAGCAAGATAAACAAAAGGGTTGCTTCTTACTAAAATCTTTAATGAATCTCCCTACAATATCTTGCATGGCCAAGAAAAATTCTTACATATTTTTTCTTTTCTTGTATAGGTAGAGTTGAGATCACTTCTATTTTATTAGGATATACCTAAATTCCTCTTCTTGACATAAAATATCCCAAAATTAATCCTTCCTCCATCATCATGAAATATTTCTCATGACTAAGAGAGAGATTGTGATCTTGGCACCATTGAAGGACTTTCTCCAAGTTTGTTAATGCTTCTTTATAAGAATCTTCATAGGTGGTGAAATCATCCATATATACTTCCATAGAATCATGGGAAAAATATAAAAAATATTCTTAAAACATCCTTTTGGAAGGTTGCAAGTGCATTACATAGTCTGAATGATAAAATTGAGTATGCATCTAGGTACCCCATGGATATGTAAAGGTTATTTTATCCTAGTCTTCAAGAGTTATTTTAATCTAATTGTAGCCACTGAACCCATCTATGAAAGAAAAGTATTTCTTCCCTACCAATGAATCTAACACTTGACCAATAAAGGGAAGAGGGAAATTATCTTTCCTAGTTTTTGTATTTGATTAGATCTATAGTCAACACATACTCACCATTTACCTCCTTTTTTGGGTACTATTACTAAAGGGGGAAACCCATTGATTGTTTGATATTGGATATATAAATATTGTATCCAATGGTTTTTGTAATTTGACTTTTATTATCTCTTTGATAGTTGGGTCCATCCTTCTTCATGGATGTCTTACTGGTTTGTATCCCTCATTGATGAATATTCTATGTACATAAAGATTAGGATATATGCCTTTCATGTTATGGTAATCCCAAGCAAATGTTGTCGTACAAGCTTGTAGCATTCTAAGCAATTTAGACTATTGGGATATTGTCAATTGATTGTTGACATTAAGTGTCCTGCCATGTGATATTTCCATTTGTATTATCGAATTCGTGATAGAAGCAATGTCTAACCCTAATAAATTAAGGTTAAAATTGTGTGAAATTAATTTATGGAATAGTTATGAAGTAGATTTAAAGGTTGATGTAGGTAAAATAATATGTAATGCGCATTTTAAACATGCTAGACATTGGTCTTGTTGTGGGTCCATCCCATAAGAGTTTTTTTATATAATATTGGCAAGAATTTATGTTGAATAGGACAACTGGGAGGGGGGTGAATCAATTGTCACAAATTTTAACCTTTAATTCAATCACTGGAACTAATACATGAAACTGCTTAAATGATTAATCATCAAAACATCAATGTAGAAACTCAAATCCAACACATAAACACAGTAACACCAGATTTACACGTGGAAAACCCAATAAGGGAAAAACCACGATGAGGATTAACTCACACTATCGAGAATATCAAAATCGATTACAAAAGGCTCACTGCCTAAAATAAGGACTCACTATCCACAGGGCTACAAACCCAAAGGCTCACTGTCATAGAGATACAAAGAATACAAAGAAGACTTGCTACAGAGAGACTACGATCTCAATGCAACAAAGGATTCCACCACAATTACTTGATCAACTTGCATGAATGATTGATTTCACCTTCTGCTCACTACATCCAGAAACTTGGCATTAAGCTTCGCACTGATCTCCCACACACAACTCACACACACTTTTTGAATAGCATCAATGTCGTGTCTACTCTTTCACTTATCTTCTTTCTTTTCTTATGTATGATTTTCATTACTAGCTCATCATGTATATATACTATCTCCAACCTTGAAAAATATACAAAGTCGGACATCCAACTTCAAATTTGAATTAGGTCGGTGTCAAACATCCTAGGGTGGAATTAGAATCAGGGCGACCCAAACACATGCTTCACCGAGACCCAAAAATAGATCCAACATGCTTCATTAACTTTGAAGATAGTGCTCAACACACGGTCAGCTAAAATAATGTAAAACACATAGAACAATTAAGCTCAAAACTTCCAGAAACCAAAAATATCTTTAATGCAATCAAAACATCTTAACTCTAGAACCGCAAGTCAAAAGACTTCAACAAAGAGAAATCTGGACCGGCAACATTCTCCCAGAATTCAACCAGAACATAGAGAACCATAGTTCAAAACTAGTGAACACAACTCGAACTTCACAATGAACCATCAGCCAAACATCTGGATATAAATACCTTCAACAATCATGACCAACATATCTGAACCACACGAACACAGGGGAAAATATCGAAACAACATCTGAATACCTGCAATCTTCCTTTAATACAATTTTCTCAATATCCTTAACATATACAGCCAACATCAACTATTAGATAACTAGTTGACATCAATGACAACACCTTCATTCCTTTCTCTATTCTTGCAACAATTTCATCATCCTACATATATACCATTGGGATTTTTTCAATGGCCATGAGTTTCTAGAGGGAATATTGGTCATCATCTTCCAAATTTGTCCATATAGGCTTCTCCAAGTCAACATAAGGTTGTACACATGGATAAAGGACCAATTTCTTATTACATTTTCATTGGAAATAATCATGTTTTTAGACCTACATCCTATAAATGCATCTTTTGTGTCCAACCATGATCATCCTAGGATCAATGGGTATCCACCTAGGTTAGCCTTGAGTTGTAGGACCATGAAGTTTGTTGGGTATTCCCATTTAGTCAAGTGCGATGACTAAATCTTCAATAATAACTTTTGGTTTGACAATTGACCTTTCTATCAGTTGTAAGATTTTGGTGTAGGTCTTAAATCCATTAGTTGAATATTTTTCATTATTTCTCTGGACATCACATTTATTGATGCTCCTAAATTAATCAAAATAGTCTTGATGAGTGTGTCATCAATATGCACATCTACCATAGGTATCGGGGTCTGCATATTTTGGGACAACTAGGTTGCCCAATATAATATAAGCTAAATGTCTTATAAAACTAACAGTCTAAGGGTTTTTTTGTTTTATTCTTGGCTTTTTGAATCATAGTTCCCTCATAGTCTTGGTGTAGATTAGCACATCCTTGATATCTTGGATCAAGGGAATTTTGACATAGACATTCTTAAACTAACTGAAGAAGTCAAATTTAGATTCAAGGTGAAATTTTTTAGTGTTTAGACTTTCAAGGAATGGTGGTTCCTTGCTTGTGATTTCCATATGTGGCTTGTTTTGTTTAGATTTCTCACTCAGATGGTTATTAATTTTAATGGTTGGTTCTTCATTAGGAAGTTTTATAATATGTGAATATGATGACCCAGAAAGCATTTTTCCTAAACGTAGGTGGACATCACTAACCTCAATCGTGTATGTTGGGTATTGAATGGGTTCATTAGTATAGGCCTCTTAGATAGGATTATTGTTAGGGTTTGGTGTAAGTTGAGTGGGTAGTTGAGGTGCTATTGGTTGTGTTTGGGCAGGTATACCTGGGTTTTGCATAATGGCTAGTTGTTGTTGTGAGGATTGATGTGGTTGTGGGTAACTTTCATTTGAGTTATGTCATTATTAGTTTCCTCGCCATTGTTGTGGCTATGGGTTTCTAGAGGATTTTCATAACATATTATAATTTGTATATATTGATATGGCTATTGTTGCCACATACCTTGTTGTGGAATCCAATTGGATGATTGAGCAATTGACCATGGTTGATTTGGCATGTTATTCCAAGGTGGATTGTTCCATTTAAAAAAATTGAATTGACCCTAGGAAAATAAGTATTGTAAGATAAAGGGTCTTGAGGAAAACCTTGTCTCTACTGCCAAGGTTTGCATTGGGATATATAGAATACTTGACCTTCCTTATCTTCTGGGGTGAAAAAATAAGGTTTTCCTTGCTTCTCCTTGGAAATACTAGCAATATTCTTACACTTGTAATTAACCTTCTTTTGTCGATAATGTGGACATTATTTTGTGAGAGTAGCCTTTGTTTCTTTTTTATTTTTGATATGTAAAGTGTCCAACTAGGTCATAAGGTGGTTGATTATATCTTCTTTCATATTTGACATAAGGTTGTTGAGCTCCACCCTAGAAACACCTACAAATATTTAGTTGAAAATCATGGCTTCGTAACTCTAGCCTTCTTCATGATTGGTCTTGAATAGTTTCTATATATTTGACAAATTTCATCGAAAGAAAGTTGAGAGATGTCCCCTTCTCCAAATAGGTTTAATACATCCAAAAAATCCTT
Source organism: Sequoia sempervirens (assembly GCA_007258455.2). NCBI lineage: Eukaryota > Viridiplantae > Streptophyta > Pinopsida > Cupressales > Cupressaceae > Sequoia > Sequoia sempervirens. Next base: position 116,081 of record VDFB02325330.1, read on the forward strand.
ATTTGTACCTCTTAGGAATACTAATTTGAGTGAATCTAGAGAGATCCTATTCTAGTGTGACTTTTTGAGGCAGAATTGAAATATCTCAACATAATCTTTGAGGGGTTTTTCCTCCTTTTGTGACATTCAAAATATGTCATCTTTTCAAATCTCCTCCATGACAATAGTCTTGGTATTTATGTAAGAACATTTATTTCATTTTTCTGAATTTTCCACTACATTTCTACCTAGGTCCATGAACCACCACAAAGTGGCATCTTCTAGCATGGCTAGAAATAGTTTTAGGCTATGTGCATTAGTAGTGTCAAGGAAAACTTTAGTGGTGAATCTTTGCCAATTGGTGATTATTAGATATCGGCCAATTTGAAATTAGTGAATTAATCGCACCCAACAGGGTGGCCAAATCGCCCATATTTTACATTTATCGATCCAATGCATGTCCATTTTCCATCAATTTATTTTATGAGGCATATTTAAGTAATCAATTTTCTATAACAAACTACGCATTTCAAATGGACCGATTAATATTTTCACCTGAAATCTCGGAAGCATGTAATAAATCACCTACATATTCACCAATACTATTAAAACAACATTGTGTATCATGACCCATTTCGCCAATTAAAATTTACAAATGGTTTCTTTTGAGGACCCATGTTGCCAATTAAAATTTACAAATAGTTGCTTATGAGGACCCATTTCACCAATAACGTTAAAAAATAATTATATTTGAGGACACATTTCGTCAATTGTCGTGACACCTCCATGCTAATCATAGGGCCATAATTTCCTTCAAAATTACAATGTATCGTTGTATAATCATGTGAGATTCGTCAAATTTTTAATATACCATTTAAAATCTAGCGGAATTCACCAAATATGGATTGATATAAATACAATCGAAACAATCATTTATTCTTACACATTTTGTTCAATTCTAAAATTGTGAGATCTCAATTTAGAAGTTGGACTTGGAACCTTGAAGTTGATCGTAGGCAAGTTACAAACTTACAACATAGGCATTCTTGCATTAACAAATAGCAAGTCAGTGAAAACCTAATCTTAAAGGTGAGTGATCATTTCTTCATAGTGTTATAAGATTTATTTATCTCTTTTCCATTCTTGCTTCAATCTTAAAGATGATATTGAGTATGGAATGGGATCTATATTCTATGTCCTTAAAAAAGAAGACATTTGTTTCCATCTTTTATTCAAAGTGAGAGATCAATATGTCGAGCAACAAGTGCAACAAGGGTAAGACTCCTCAAGGTGGTGAAGAGACTAGGAGGCCATCAAAATGCCCAAAATGTAGAGTTACCATATAGCCTTTGGAATTGGAAATGCTTCTGATCCATTGGATCAAGATGGAGCTACATCATCAACTCTTCCACCAAACATTAATGAAGAAGGCATTAATAATACCTCACCACCACCAGAAGGTCAAGGTGAGATTATCATTGAGTTAAATGAGTCAAATGAGGATGGCAATACCATAGTAGATGTTCCAAGGGATACCTTGGTTAGCCAGAATGAGATAATTGACTTGGATGATGTTGGTAGCAAGAAAAGAAAAGGAAAATCAAAAGTGGGGCGAGTGGGAAATGACAAGGAATTTTCATCTTGATTGGTTGTCAAAGTACCCATTCATTGTACCAATGGAGAAAGCAAACAAATATGAACCTCTAACAGAATGTAAGTGTATGATTTGTAGTTGGAAATGTAAAAGAGACAAGAAGTTGCAGCTAAAGCTTGACCCTATAGAAAAGCATATCGGTAAAGTTTATGAAAAACAAATCATAGATGGAAAGGAACAATCAGTAGTATGATGGAAATCAAAGGAAGAATGTCTTGATGTTAAGCATGTCGTGGACTGTAAAGAGCATAAGCAAAGAATGTTGAAGCTTGATGCATGTCAAGGTACAATTGAGGCTCAATTTGGAAAAGCAATGGAAGGAGCACAACTGACAAAAATTGTTTAGATGGGTGTTGTTTTTCATATTTTGTCCAGAGGGCATCCTACGATAGACTACCCAAAATATTTTAATTTATTATCTTTTTTGGGTGTTCCTCACTTTCCTGGTGCACATTGGTTAGTAAACATTGGATGGGAATGGGAAAATTGTCTTGCTGCAGTGGAAAAGCAAGATTTAAAGGAGAAAGTAAAAGAGTCAAACTTCATTGCATTGTCTTTAGATGAAGTTACTGCTATAGATAATACTTTTTGGGTTTGCATGCATGTGTATATTGTAAAACAACATGTCTACCAAGCTCATCTTCAATGTGTTCATAAAATGAAGGACAGTTCAACATCGCAAAATCTATTTGAACTAGTCAAGAAATATTTGAATGAAATTGTAGGTGTGGATGACTTGACAATTGCCAAAAAGTTGGTGTGTGTAGGAGCTAATGGAGCTATAGTAATGCAAGGTAACAAGAATAGTGTTTGCACAAAGTTACAAACTACTTGTGCACCATACATGCTTGGCATTCACTATATGGCCCACAGAATGAATTTAGCATTTAGAATTGTAAGCAAGTTTCATACAGTATCAAAAGTTGAAAATCTAGTCTGTGAGCTCTACAAATACTTCTACTAAAGTCCCAAACGTTTACGAAATTTCAAAATTTTGCTAAGGAAATAACAGTAGGAAACAAGCTTCTCAAGGATGTTAATACCAAATGGATCTCCCTGCATGGACCAGTGCAACAAGTTCTTTTAGAATATCAATCCTTGATTGCAGTTTTGTACGAGCATTGCAACATAGTAGACAAAGCTCTTGACCTCTTACATAGGTCAAGCGATATAGAGACACTCTTGACTTTAGCTAGTCTTCTCCCCATGCTGGATGAAATTAACAATCTTGTGAAGAAATCCCAAGACAAACTATGTAATTTTTATATCAACAATTGCAGGCTAGCGAGCAACAACCTAGATCAACCTGACGAACATCAACTTGCTTCTTTAACCAATAGGCCATCAACCATAAGGTATATCATCCTTTAGCAATAGACGGTTGAGATTAGAATGTCTTGATGAACAATTTTGCACGTGCTCATACAGCCATTTAGTAGCACGTTGTTTAACCTTTCATAATTGCCAAAAAATATTTCACCAAATATTCTCATGCCCTTTATAGTTTTACAAGCGGTGGCAATGACACCACATGGCTCATGCGCGCTATCCCTCCACAAGCCCGGATCTAACAGTGGGTCCCCCGCAGGCTAATGGGGAATGAATGAGATTCATTTGTCAGAGCACATCTTAACTGTTGATTTGATCACATTTAGCCATCGACACCTTTGAACAGTGGTAGGGCCCGCCATGAGGTTGAACAGGGGTCACCTGCCCGCTATCCCTCTGGCTTCTTAATTTTATTATTTTAATCTCGTGGGCTAGCGGGGAACCAATGAAATTAATTTTTTTGGTTTGAAAACATTTTTGAATCGTTAATAAAATTATTAATAAAATGTCAATCATTGATTTTTAGAAATCTAATGGTTCTAGTGTTATTTCGAAATTTTGAATTCGCAAGTCCAATGCTTCAAACATTTGCTTCTGGAATGCAACTACAACCATCCATCGAAATTTCATCGAACGGTCGTGGGTTATATTGATTTGCACTAGCATCTAGCTTTAGACATAATGAATATGTTGACACTTGTCCCCATTCCAGACACTTTATGAAGGAATTTGGATGTGTGGAAAATTTGTCCTAAAATAGAACAATAGGTAGCATTTGATATTTTCGCCACCCAAGCTATGATTTATTATTGACATACCAGTTTATTTTGCAATGAATTTTTCTATTGGTTTGAGATTATGTTTAATTCATCGATGGTTTTTTTTCTTCATTTGAAAAAATGTTTAATTCGCCAATGAAAATAATTTTTTGGTTTGAAAACATTTTTGTATCACCAACAAAAATATTTTATTTGTTTGAGCACAACTTTAATTCACAATAGAAATATCTTGTTGGTTTGAAAACATGTTTAATTAGCCAATGGAAATATTTTATTGGTTTGAAAATAGGTTTTAATCGCTAATGAAAATATTTTATTGGTTTTAAAAAAATTGCAATTCGCCAGGATTTTCCATAGACTTCTAGCGATTGCAAAATATTTTCCAATTGAGAATTTTTTTCCCGAAAAATGAAAAAAAATTCCAATAAAATTAATATTTTTATCGAGAAGTATACAAGATTCGCTAGGATTGTACATCTTCGCTGAGGCAGGGGGAGCGGGGGGGGGGTTCTTAAAGTTATCCCTGAGCAGTGTAGTCATAACTTCAGCATAAAACATGAAATTCTAGAAGAAACGTATCAGCATGCTTTGTGATCAAAATGTAAAAAATGGGTAGAAGTGAAGGAGGTATATTCTTTAGGGAAGTTGCATGCTCTTGATTTCTATTGGAAATTCAAATTTAATTGATTTAGCACGGTTTTCTACTACCTCATATGTCATTATGTTGAGATGTCTTGTAGTGGTTCCTCCAAAATCTAGAATATGTTTGGTGTGAAGGGTGTTTCTATTTCATTGACTATGTGAGACCCCATTTGTGTTGACTCTTGCTTAATGTCTTGTTTATATGATTGGACTACTTAGGTGTTTTGTGGATGATGGTTTATTTCAAGAATATTATGAGTGATAGCTTTATTTTCCTAGAAATGATTTATGTTCTTAAGGTTATATGGAATGCCTTGGATGTGGATTAGGTGATGGAACTTAGTTAACTAATACTAGTTATACTTATCTTACATTTATCAGATGATTTACCTTATGTGAATATGAAAGAATTTTTTTATTCCTACATGTTATTTGATTATCCATATGGCTATTGGTTTTATGATGATCAATAGGTGATGGATGGCTCTTGATTTTTATGGGTTAGATGAATAATCATGATTTTTATTTAATTGGCATGTATCTAGGTAATAAAGAGTTGTGAGTTATACATGTTAATTATTTATGATTTATTCCTAATTTAATTGATATGATATTTTATGTTGCTTCGGTTATGTCTATATGGGCAATTTACTGACACTTTAATTTTTAGTGAACAAGTGGATTTTAGTGCCAATGGTAAATGGGGTTATCTAGCCACTTTTGTGTCTTTCCCATGTAATGACGGACCTAGACTTGCATGGAGTGCTAAGGTCTTTTTGGACATGTTGTAAAATATGTGTGTTGTTGGTGTTATATGTTAATGTATTTAAATTTATCTAGTTGTCTTTTGTGTTATTTCTTGAGTGAGTTTATTTTTTGTAATTTTAAGCAATTTTAAGAGGTTTAAGTTTTATTTTAAGGTTTGGAAAGTTGTTTAGGTATGGGGTGTATAGGTTAGGAGTTTATTTTTATCATTTAATACTTTAAAGAGGGTGTTATGACCCTCCTTTATGTCCCACTTTCAAAAGTGGCGAAAATGGGGAAGTAGTTATTTAGTTGAGTTAGTTTTGGGAAGGAAGCTACCTCTTCCTCTTCTTTATAACTCTTCTTCAATAGTGTGGAAGGGTAGGCTTCATTTTGTCTTTTTGATATCTTTCTATTTTGCTTGAATTCTTTTGGGAAGAGAGAGGAGAGGTGTGAAGGAAGGAGGGAGAAAGGAGAAGGCTTGAGGGGACGATATCTTCAACCATAGTTCATGCATTAGTGGGATTGTACTATTTCAAGGTACGATATTTCCATTTCTTGTTGAATACATGTGATTGTTTGTGATATGATTTGTTCATTAAAATTTTGGTGGTTTTTGGTTTGGGAAAATGTTATGTTAATGTTTATGTTTTCTTCTTCTGTTATGAGGTTTAGTAGGGGAGTTGACCCCCTCTTGAGAGGGGATGTTTTGGTCCTCCATGTGCAAGGGGTTGAGTGAGGGTGGCTCCCTCTAAGGGGCATTTCTTTCAGGGTATGAATTCGCATTATTATGAGTAGGTATACAAGTATCCCATATTTGATTATGTGTTAGAGGGAAGGGGTTGATGTGGTTGTGTTGGTGATTAATTGTAATATGTGGGGACATAATATGAAGATTTACATTTGGATATTATGATCTATTTGTATTCTCCCTTATTAGGTAGAGCTCCAACTCCCCCTAAGTGAATTCCTTATAGGATATCCAATGTGTTAAAAGGTGTTAAGGTGTGTTTGAAACTATTTTCTATGTGAGCCCATGTATATAAATGTGTGTGTAAATGTTTACTCAAATCTTGTTGTGATTGTGGAGTGTGTAAGTGTCTACCCAAGTGGCCAAATGACCCCAAGCTCAAGGGTGGGTTGTTTCACAACCCTATGGTTGGGTGGAGAGCCCATTGGCTTAAATATTTTTCTCTCCAAATTTTTATTGTATCTTTTAGGTCTCTTGAAGTCTGATGCAAGGATGAAATAAGGATCTATATTATTTCCTTGTGAAATTTTTTTTTTTGAACAATTGTGAAATTATTTTGTAAATCATGCTTAAGAACATTTATAAAATTGCTAAATTAAGTTGTATTCAAAAGCATATGTATAGAAAAGTAAATTTATGTATTCACTTGAAGGAAGTGAAGAAAATATTATCTTGTTTTTGCAAATTTGTTATCAAGAAAAGCATAATGATCTAGTAGATTGGTCTTGCATATGTTTCTTTATAATTTACTTGGAAATGTTAAAATAAAGTTGATTTAATTGATAGATCAATCATATACACGATTCTCACAATAATATGGTTTATTGTTAGAAGGTAAATTGAGATATTTAAAAAAACCTAGGCGTGAATGTTTAAATGAAAACTAAGGATTAGTCTTGTAAATTGTTTCTAAATGCAAATTGATTTACCCTTGTTTGAAACTTAGATAAGGTAAGAAAGGGTTATAAGTTGTTTTGTGATAATGTTAAAACAAATTTTGGTTTTAGAAAATAAAACTACAATTACAATTTTATAGAAGCATTGGATTTGCATAATTGCAAATGATTAATAAAATTAAACAAATTTATTGCATACAAACTAATCAAATAAATTATTATTAAAATAAATTTAACTATATATTATATGAATATAAGTTAAAGTGTCAATCTAAATAAATTTGTGTTAAATTAATTAATAAATTATAATATTAAAACTTATTAAAAACTATAGTTTTTTTTTCTAAATAAATTTAGAACAAAATAAAAGAATTTTGTTTTACCCAAGGCATCAACCTGGGTAGTGAACCCTTTGGCCACCACCACAAGTCACACCTACCCCAAAGGGGCGGGCGGGAGGGGCGGCCGAGAGGGAGGGGTGGCGGGGGGGGCGCGGGGTGGGGGGGGCGGGAGGGGCAGTGCCACCACAACTGGGAGGCTTCAACCTCTCTTTATATCAACAACTATATTTCTTTATAAAAGAGTTCCAATTAATTTTTTTAATAGATTCCCCCCTCTACAAATAAAACAATTAGTTAAATCTCTCTATACAATTAAGAATTGTTTCAAAATAGAATAAAAGGTAAACAAAAACTATTTGACACAACAAATAAAATCATTGGGGTTAATACAACCAACTTCCAAATGAAATGGTGAGTAAATCATTAATCCCTAACGCAACTATTCAATCTTCTTGAAGATTCATTATCTAGATTTTCAAAGAGGAAACATCAATTCTACCTTAAAAGAGAACTTTCAAAAAAACAATTTAACCTACAAACAACAATGAAGACATTTCAATATGTTATAAATAAAGAAGTAGAAACTCAACCAATCATTCCCATGAAAAAAAAAACTAATACAAATTTTAAAAGAAATCTATAGATGTAAGTTGGTTACTAGTTAATAAGAAATTAGTTTTATTTATAAATCTTTAAATTGAATTTGTGAGATTAAAACTTGGGAAAGCAAAAATTATTTCTATTGGGAATTAGAGAGATAATTGTTTTGAAAATAAATTTTATTAAGAATTTAAAAAAAAAAAGAACTTCAAGGAAGTAGTTAGCATTATTTTTTAGATTAAATTTATTTCTAAACACACATCAGTATAAAGAATTAAATCTTTTACTTAACTCATTGCCAAACTTATTAAGAATTATAAAGAGTTTAAGCAATATTTAAAGTGGAATTAGATTTAATTTTAATTCTCTCTCAATGGTTATAGAAACCTAAAATCTAATAGACAGGTTTAATAAATCATTTAAGTATTAGGAAGTTTCTTAGGCTTTAAAAGAGGCTCTTTATGCATATAATTCTGAAAGGTATCAAAATTATTTCTACGAAGAAATGTGAGATCATTAAATCATTTATAGGAAATATTTGTCTAGTCAAGTTGAATTTTAATTTTCCCTCAAATTGTTTAGCAAACTTCAATTAGCCACTTCATTTAAAAGGAACTAAGAATTTTGTAAATGGTAGACTTAGGACTAGACCATGACTTAAAAACCAAGTTTTAAGTTTAAACATAAGATGCTAATAAAGTAGGTGGAAGGATGCTCTCACGAACCATCTCACAGTTGGCTCTCCCTCTTCAGATGGTTCTGCTGAGGAGAAAGACCCTTCCTTGGTTGTTTCCTTGGAGTCTAAGTCTTGCCAAGATCCTCTTCTAGCTATACCTTTTGTGGAACCATTGTTTCCTCGCACTATTGTCGTTGTTTAGGCAAAGCCTTCCCATCCCTCAATGAACACCCCTATTGGTCCTTTGTTTTCTCCTGGCTCCTCTTCCTCACTATCAGCTCCCTCATTGTGTGGCGGCTCTTTCCCTATGGTGGCTGCTGAGGATCCACTCCTCTCGCCTTGATCGGTGGACTTTGATTCTAAGTCTTCTTGGTCTATTGTGTAGATGAAGAAGGGACTCCCCAAATTTGTCGCTACTTCACGGCCTAGGGTTAAGGGAGTCAAATTAGTCCCCTCAAGTTCTGGGGTTGTCTATTCCTAGTCTATTGTTCGATAGCTATCTGTCAGTCGTCTCTGTGTGTGGCCTATATAGCATGTTTTGTTAGGCCCTAATGGCTCCTATAAGCATCTTCTCCTGGTTCATGTCCTAGTTTGAACTAGCTTCTTCTTGGCCCTGAGGGCTTTCTGTGTGAAGGGTACATCACCCTATAAATGCTACAAAATTAAAAAAAAATTAAAACTCAACCAAACAACTCAAAAATTGAGTATCCTAGACCGAGTTTAACATATTATTTAATATTTGGTAGAATCAAGTGAGTTCTTAGTGTATGTTATTTAGTCATTATTAAATTCATGTACTTTAAACATATTAGGTTTGGAATTTAAGTAGTAATGGAAATACAATTAACGTATGCACTTTAAGTAAACTTATTTCCTTCATTGTAGAACTCATTTACATTATTATAATTATTTAGTAACATGTCTTTTTGGTCAACTAAGAAGGGTTAATATAGGTTAGAAAGACATTTATCATATATTAATATTGCTTGTAACTTGTTAAGTTTGTTAACCTAAGAAATTCTAACTATTTGTTATATCTTAGACTCCCTAGAAGAAATTTGTATTGTTATAATTAACACTACTTAGAGTAGAATGTAAACTAAAGTCCTTCCTATGAAGGTTAAAGCAATATGATGACATCATAAACTTGATGTCATTGATTGCTAGTAAGCATCTAAAACTTAGACTTGTCTTAGTGGCAATAAAAAACTAAAAAAAATTGAAGTTGTGCTTGTTTTGGGTTGAAAATATTAGGGCATGAAATTTGGTACATCAAAGCAAGGTTCTTTAATCTAGAACCTTATGGGTTTTGTACATGCATTGTATGAAGGAATTAACACTTGATTATAATTGTGTAGTTGTGTGTGTGAAGTTGCGACTTAAAATATCATGTATGGAATAAGGTTGTGGATGTTGTATGACAATTATGATAAATGTGTGATGTAGTGGCTTCTATGTGTTGCTCAATTATGAGTTATAGTATGGTTTTGACCTCCTTTGTTTAGTGATGTATTTTATTATGTAATGTTGGGGTAAGGGAAGTTTTTGTAAGGGTGGCCTCTTAGACTGATTGAGAGAACCCATTTGTGGGGTCGAGTGGGGAGAGAAGGCATCCTTTGTGACCTACCTATCTTGGGGTGAGGTGAGCTTTTTTATGGCCCTCACAATGGCACTAGAGTGCTACCTCATGTGAGTTATGTTATGGCCCTCATAGTTGCACTAGAGTGTTTTCCCCCATTTCCCCCTCTTTATGGATCCTCTAGTGATTCATAAGTGTATGTTGTGCACCAAGTGTGTTAGGGTTTTGTGGATTGAGGATGGACCTAAGTGTACCTTTATTCTAGAGCATATATTTTTATGACGATTCAATTATTATATTATTTTCCTGGGTTGTGTGAGATAGTGGCATGGATATCATTGTTTGGCTGACTCAAGATATGTGGGATATGTAACATGGTGAATAAATGAGGAGCTCTAAGGGGTTTGATGGCACCAATTCCCATCCTTCCCCATTTGGTGTCTTGTTTGAAGTCATGTGGTGATTATGTTTTGTATTTATTAGACTTGTTTTAGTTTTTAATTAGTATTATGACTTTTATTCAATTTACCAAGCTAACAAATTTTTAAATTTTTAAAAAAATATTTGACAATTTAAATTTTGAGAATTGTTTATTTTCCTCAAGGACTTGTTATTGTTTCTTGTTATTTCCTTTTTGCTGGCCACCATTGAAATTTTTGTTTTCTTATATGGTTTATCATCGGTTGACTTTATTTCAAAATTAATTGATCGAGATTTCTTTATTTTGAGGCTTTTATCAATGTTGTTACTATTGGCATGTGTACAGTATTGTGAACTATGTTAGATTGTCATACTTTTGATAGGTCATATGGGGGGAGTAGATGGGGAAAATATTGTAGAGGGGTAAATGAGAATGGTGTGGGATGAATGTATTTTTTTATGTATTAAGGGTTCCTCAAGAGGACCTAGAGATCAACACCTTTGTGGTGATAGTGTACTATGATTTTATGGATTCTCAAAGGAGAACTTGGGACACTGGTCATCCTCATTTGATGTTGTGAGTTTAGAATGTGTTTTAAATGAGTTTAAAGTTATCTATGATTACAAACCTATGTGATGTGATATCAAAAGTATTGTTAGGTATGTGTTGCAAGGCAAAGGAAAAAGTATACTTTATTTATATATTGTTTAATTGATGACTTGTGAAGTGACCAAAGTGACTTATGTGATTTATCATGTATTTATGTGAATAACCTGATGGTGAATTATTTATATTTATGTGACTACATTATAGTGTCAGTTATTTGAAATAACTCAACATTGGAATTTTTGGGAGCTAACACTAGTACAAGTGTTTGATTTTGAAATTAGACCTAAGAATCAGGACAGGTACTTTGTTCGAAATTCCTAGCAATGTGCTCACAATAATCAAGCTTTAAAGGTATGACAAGCGTAGGTATGAATTTTTCATTTGGCAGGATGATTCTTTTCTATCATTTTTATGTATAAATAGGGTATCAAGTCTAAAATTTAGACTATTTTATTACAATCATGTATAGTTTACCTTGTTTATATATGTTTTGGTATGCATAATATTTCATGAATTTAACTATTTTCTCAAAAAAAACCTAATATATTGTAGGGTAAGAGCAAGAAGATGAGTTCACAAAGCATGGAAGTTTTTGCCTTAGGCAAAAAAAAGAAATCGGCTTGCAAAAAATGGGATTTTGCTTTTTTAATAAACAAAATCCCATTTAGGTTTAGGATCCCAAGCCTAAAATCAAAAAACGAGATCCATTTTGAAAACTTTCCAAAAATGAAAATTTCCATTTCTGTTAACTTTTCAAAATGGGATCCCGTTTTCAAAAGTTTATGTTATTGGAAACTGTCCATTTTTGGAAATGTTTCAAAACGAGATCAAATTTTTAAAAATCAGATCCCGTTTTATAAAAGCATAAAAAATTATTTTTTTATGAAACGGGATCTTGTTCCATTTTTTAAAAAATGAATTTTTGGTTGGGTTTGTGCTTTTGTTTTGGTTCAAGAAAAAAGGTTTGGGGATCTGAACCTAGGCCCTGGACCTAGTTTGACCTGCAAGTTGAAGGTCCTAGCAATGTCACAAAAAAATAGTGACTTTGGGCATACGTTTGAAAGCATTTTTGCAAAAAAATTTGATGAAATTAAAACCCATTATAGATGAGATAGTATAGATTCCAAATATGTAAATTTTTTTACAAATGGATTAACTTTTTTTATTTTTCATTTAATTTCTAATGAAACAGGTCCATAAACTTGAATTATCAAGGTTTTTTAGTATTTTAATAAAAAAAATTTAACATATTTTTTGACAAACGGATTGCACGCAAGCGTACTTCAAACAATTTTTTTCAATTTAAAAAAAATCAAAAAATGATGAGTATAGGTCATCTTATGTGTGACGTACACAGCGATTTTTCAAAACACCAAATATGGCTAGTAAAAAATTAACAAAAAATTCAATAAAAATATGGAAAGCGTGTTTCAGTGAATTACCAATTTTTTCCCAAAAGGATTTAGAAAAATATGATTATTTAGGTCAAAATATGGATGACGTACACATGCATGGTATGGTAAAAAAATGACTTTTAAACAGTAGTTTTAAGAAACGCCTATTGAAAATCAATTTGTATCATTTGGGTATTGAAATAAATTACATATTTGGAAACTAGACTCCGAGTACTACATTTTATGATGAATGATTTTTTTCAAGATTCCATCTCTAAGTGTTTCAAATTTTAAGGTCAAATGTGTCGAATTCTGAAAATCAGATAAAATACTTCCACTAAATGGCCAAAAAGTGGACTCTAACTTCTTGCCAGCACCCTGTAATGAATTTAACTCTTATGAATAATTTCATATTAATTAGTATAATTGTTAGGTAGAAAAGATTGCAAAGTAGCTTTAAATATTTCTTCTAAAATTTTAGGTGCAATATATGCTTTATTTCTCTATGAAAAGCATGTGTTGTCTTCCTCAAACTAATAAACCTACTTCACTTCAACCCATTGAAATAACATAATATTTTGAAGAAAGCATGAAAGATTAATCACAAATACCAATACTACTTTTGAAGCAAGATTGTAACACTATGGATGGTAATTGATGTCATATCTATAGTGCCCCGCCACAAAACCCCAAAGGACAACACAACAACTAACAATTATGACAAATATTATTTTTTTAAGTGAATCAACATATAGATCATACTAACAATAACATAGAATGTAATCTACATGTACATTTGTATTGACCATGTCTTTAGGGTATCATGACTACATTACGAACATAACAATTAACCAACCTAAACATACATCATAAAAATAACTAATAACAAGAGTTCATTTGCATCCACTGCTATATATATATACAACACCATTAAAGAGAAGAATACGAACCAATGAATACATATACAACTTCCCATACATGGGGTAGATCATTACACTGTTTACAATATTACATCAAAGATTCCCTTATATCAATGGGAAGGATACATCAAATACATGACAAGATACCACTGAAATGATTACAATACATAACATCAATGCTATCTCAAGTCTGGTACAAGATATGGAATCTCTGCATCAAGTACCACATCCATGCTCACGAACATCAATAGGGAACCCAATGGAGTGCATGGCACGTTCCACCCAACCATGTGGAACCCTAAGGTCCACCCCTCGTGCTAGGAGATAACGATAAGGTCCCACCACCAAAGTAGACAAGAAGACAGTAGCACAACACAAAAGGGCTAACATGACTCCAACATACAAATACCACAAATAACTCACAACAATGACACTGCTTCCAGAGGTACACAACAAGAAAGTGAACACAAAATAAGGGAATGTTAGGTTGTTATAGGGAGGAGTGTCATCACATAGCTTGCTATGGGTTACCCTGGCATAACCTTCCTAAGCTACCAGACCCCCATCTTGGGTTACTATGGCCACCTTTACTGGCTGTCGGACCCCCATACAATCTCATGCAGGATCAACATACCTTCTAATTAGACCAGGCAATTGATCTTTCCATTCCAGGCCTTCCCACTCATCTCAAGCCTAAACAAGCACTTGAGCCATGAGTGAGGCGTTATCTTGATTAATGTGAACTACCCAACCCCCTCATTTATTTTCGGTTATCACTGATTAAGAAACTCTCAATGGGTTACCCTGGACTTGCCACTTTGTGCGTCGGACCCCCATTGAGAGCCACTTCCCCTACTAACAACTAGAAGACCCAAAAATATACAATCGGGTAAAGCCACTTACACAAAATCACAAATCACATGCATGTACACATAAAGCAAGGCTTGAACCCTCTTGCTCACAAAGTCTCCACAGTTTAAAAATTCCATAGTGCAAGGCTAGAACCCACATAATCTTAAATCAAGTATAAGAACAACAATTCACAAAGTACTCAATAAGAAAACCATCAATAAGTAAACTCTTTCCTCAACCTCTGGAAGTCCAACTAACCCCTATGCACAATGACTCCCCATCAAAGAAATGACAACATCGTGATCACAAAAAGGCTATTTGCAAATAACACTCACCATCAACCATATGGAAACAAGAGTGGAAATATCATCAAGGGGATCATCAACTTCATTCATTAAAACAATTTCAATCATGAATACAACTTACACCATAACACTCCACCTTCAAACTATTATCAAATTCACTCTCAATTTCCAATGAACGACACGGTGTTCAATTCAAACAGTCAAACAAGCCATGCATGGCAACCACGATAACAATCACAAGTGTTCTCAAGAATTGGCACTTCAACTATTAAATAATTTACAAAAGAAACCAACATTCATTTACTAACTAGAGATATTCTAATTCATTTATCTAAACATATCTTTCAAAACAAGCAATCAATCAACAAAATGACCAAGACAAAATAACCATTACAATTAATTAAAGGAATAATTCACACTCATTAGTTAACAAAATATAACTAATTTATTTAACTAAGTTATCCCTTCAATTATCTATATATAATAAATAGTTTCCCTTATTAAATAGTTATAAAAGCAATCATCATTCTATAATTTACATAAGATATTCTAATTCAATTCTCCAATCGCCTAACTATAAGCAAATCAATTTCCCTACTAATTACCCATCTCACTTATTTTACATGATCAACTAATTATAAGAGACATCCTCACTCATATTTAACAAGGAGAGTTAAATCTAACTTTACATTTATCAAACTACCAATTATTTTAAAATATAAAAAACACACGCTCTTTCTTGTTTACTCTCTAATTCACTCTTTCTACATATACAATTATTTACAAAGCAACAAGATATTTTAGCAAGAGAACATAACACATACACGTGAATAGCGATAACTTGGCGCAAAAGACACATGGAAACTCACTATGGTAAGCCATAGAACGCAGAGGCAAAATTTACAGAGGACAAAGAGGGCAAGCCAAACAACAAGTAAGGCGCTCGACGAGTCAGAACTAATGAGTTAAAGAAAAATCAAAGGCGCGGAAATTAACACAATACGCATTTACAAAAGAAGCGAGCTTCATGTGCCAGAATGCAAAGAGGCATTCAACCTAATAAGCGGCTATTACCACAAGGTAAAATTTCTGAGAAGGCCTCCAAAACTATCAAGCAATACAAATCGATAGGAAAGAAGAACAATCTAGAATTTAACAAGAAATTATTTTATTTCAAACAACACAATTGTTCCATTTCCATTTTCTTCAAATTTAGAATAGAGATTAATAAGGAACCTGGTTTTCCCACGCTTGTCGGAGTATGGTTTGAAGCAGAGCTCACCACTCCCAGCTTGCAGCTTCAGCACACTTTCAAGATCTCAACGAACATTGCAATCCCCAATTCCAAAGCTTCCCCAAACCCTCAAGAAAAAAATTCAAGAACCAAAAAATATTCACGGCGAAAAAAAAGAATAATTAGTTTTCAAATAATCTCCAAAAGCCCCCTTTTCTATTGTAAAATAACCAATTTATTTACTCCTCTTCAATGCCTTTACTGCATGCTCTTTTATTACTAAATTATTTTATTTATTTCCCACTACCGACAACTACCTCTTAACTATTATTATTTAATCATACTTCAAAATTTGCACATAATAAATCAACCATTAAAATATTTAATTTATTAATTTAATCTTTCTTTTAATTTGTTTGCACAATTGTATTTATTTTAATATTTCTTTATTACTCATACTTTTAATTTATTTAAACTAAGTAAAATCATTAATAATATTTTATTTTATCAAAGCCATAATTATAATAAAGCATTTATTTTAATTATCACAATGCCCTTTTAGATTTCAATACTTTATTTTAATGTGCTAATTAATCAAAACACCAACCAAACAACAAGATGAATCACAAAGGGGCATTACAATATCTAAATTAATAATTTAATAATTTGACAAACACATTAAAACCTAGAAAATAAATAAATCTTAGAATTGAAAAAAGCATAAATTTTAAGTGCAATATAATTGTTAGGTAGAAAAGATTGTAAAGTAGCTTTAACTTTTAAGTGAAAAGTTACCCCTTTGTGATATTCTCATCAACAAGTCCCCTATGTCACCTGTTGGTTCACTAGTATTTAAAAGCCTATGGAGGGTGTGGGAAATGGTAAAGCATAAAGTTGAATTCAAAAGCTGTAATGTCACTATTAACAACCTGAAATGCCAAACCTATTGTTCTTTATGGTTGAACTTGGAAAATAACAGCAAACCTCTTGGCTTACTGCAAGGGTGTTCAGCTAAAAGTGGCACCATTCTGGTATCCAAACATTTCACAACATTTTGGAAAATGGACAAATTAAATCCTGGGGCAAGTTGGTTGAGTAATTTAAACTGGACAATGTGAATTTTAGAACTTATAATGTTATTGTTGTTGCTTGCAAAAATGCTATATTTCCTTTGAATTCTATTGAAAAATGTGATATTTCAACAGAGATAATTTGGAAGGATGGTTCTCCATTATCTGAAATTAAAGTTAAGAATGTATATAAAGAGCTTACTAAAGGTAATTATGTTAGAGATCATGTGAATTCTTGTTGGAATGTAAACCTATCTGACATCGATTGGAAAAAATTACTCTTATCTATGTGGCAGAATGTGAATGAGCCTAAAAAGCCCTGCTTCAGATGGCAACTATTGATACATAAAATTCCCTTTAAGGTTAACCATGTTGATGTGGATATATGCAGCATATGCAGGACTCCAGAAACAATAATGCACATCTTCTTTGATTTTTTTTGCTAGAGGTTTGGAATATCTTTTGTAATGAATTACAAATTTGGAATGAAAATGGTAAGAGCAATTGGTGTGAAATCGTGTTTAACTCTAGAAAGTTATGCAAAGATTATTAAATTTTTTGGGACTATCTCACCACTAAAATCCTTTGGTATATTTGGAGGGCTAGGAATGAGGAGAAATTTTAGGGAAGTAGAAGGGAGCTTACTGAGTCTAATAAGAGACTCACATTTCTCTCCATTGTGATGCAGGTAACAATGAATATGGAAATCTCTATGTCAAAGTTTATGGGGCTGATCATTGATGGAGTGGTGATAGTGAAAAAGTCAAAGGTTAAATATGGTCATATCTAGCGCCACAACCAAGATGGCTGGGAGACATTCCTTAGGGCACTGAGGGAGTTCCAAAGGGTCTTTAACAATGTTGTTGTTGGGAACGAGGGTGCTGGCAACATCAGGCCAAGAGTGCTCTATGATGTTGCTCCACAAGTCTCGGAAACTGTCTCCATGACACAACCTAGTGCTCAGGAGGTAGAGTGCAGGGATTCAGAAGTAAGCAACAGGAGCTGCAAGAAATAGACTCGCAAGAAAATGTTGTTTTGTAGATGATATGTTAATATGCACTACCTATCCTATGACTCTATTCGTGATATGTTGATATGCTTATTAGTATAACTTATGTATTTGTGAAGAAAAGATGGAAATGCAAGTTATAATGCTCAATCTAGTGTAAAGCAAGCTAAAAAGCATACCCTGATGTATCTATGACTCATTTCAATATTATCAATACAAAAAAAAAAAAAAAAAGTGAAACCATATAGGTTGCTCCCTTTTGTATATAAAAGTTATCTTATTTTACTTTATATTGATATCAAATTTTTATTTTTTTGTTTTTTTGTTTATTGGAAGAAAAAAATTATTTGCTTTACACTTATTTTATTTATTAAAGAATAACTTTATTTAGTTAAAAGTTATTTTACTTTTATTTAGTTAAAATTTATTTTATTTGTTTAAAATATCTCTAAGACATATAAAATAAAATAATTTTTCATAAATATAAAATTTTCAAAGTAAATAAAATTAACTTTTACACTAAAAAGAAAAATTAAATTGCTATAAAACATTATAAAATATCTTTCAAATAAATAAAAAATAACTCTAAATAAAGTAAATTTAATTTAATATATTTACTTATTTACTTAGCAATTATTTTTATTTACTTCAAATTTATATAAAGATATTTTTATTTTACTATAGAATTATTTCATTTTTATTAAAATGTTTTATTATTATTTTATTTACCATAAAAGAATTATTCTTTTCTTTTATTTATATTGTTTATTTTACTTTTATTTTAAGAATCATTTTAATTTATATATATGTTAAACTATGTTTCAATTTTTATATACATAATTAATGTAAAACATTTTTTCAATTAATATGTTAGTTCAAATATATTTATGTAATATTACTATACTAATTAAAATATAATATAATACAATTACATTTACAATATAAAATAAAATATATAAAAAATTATATAATTATGCAATTATATATATATATATATATAATTTCATATCATAAATTTAATTCTAAAACAAATTTATAAATTCTAATATTAAAAAATAGAATAAAATAAATTTGATATATAAAATTAAAATTGAGTAGTATAATTTGGTAGATTCTAAGACAAATATTAAAAATATAAATATAATTTATATCTTTAATGAGACAATTCAATAAATTAAAAAACAATACATTATATAGGTAAATATTTATATTAAATCGATATAATCACAATGAAAAGCAAAGGCAATAAATTGTTTATAAACGTAGAAAAACAACTATAATCCACGTGGACAGTTTGGAAATTCCCATTCTTCCCCACAGCGAAAGAGTTAGTCCTTACTTTTTATTGGTGTTTGTACAAATATTACATTATGGAATACCTAAGTGGTATAGAAAATAGAAAAATGGTATAATTTTAATTAAATCATCGATATTTTTATATTGGTATTTGTACAAATATTACATTATGGAATACCTAAGTGGTATAGAAAAATAGAAAAATGGTATAATTTTAATTATCTCATCGATATTTTTAAACACCCTTCGGCTTACCTTTTCAGCAGCTGTGACAGGTTGCCGATACAATCAGGCAGTTTATTTAAACTTCTACACCATTCTATATTCAAGTGCTGCAGCTGTAACAAGTTGCTAATGGAATTAGGAAGGCTATTTAAACTTTCAGACCATCTCAAGTCCAAGTGCTGCAATTGCCAATGGTATCAGGGAGGTTATTTAAACATATACACTGTTATATGTCCAAGTGTTGCAGCTGTGACAGGTTGACAATGGAATTAGAGAGGTTATTTAAGAATTCACAACCTCCCGAGCTCAAGAGCTGTCGCTGTGACAGGTTGCCAATGATTCATTGTTTTTACACCCTTCCAAGCTCAGGAGCTGCAGCTGTGACAGGTTGCCAATGGAATCAGGGGAGGTAACATAAGCTTTTACAATTTTCCAGTACGAAGCATGGTTAGCGTATCTTTTGTCACACCTTCAATGGTCAGATTCTGCAAAGGTTTGTACAGCATTTCAAGCCTTTGTGAATTGCCTCCATTGAGTCGAAGGCGAGAGAAATTGATGTTGTTGGATAGGGTGCTTAAATGGACAGCCTCCCATAGTCAGGTACACTCTTTTCTTCCTCATATCTCGCAAATGATCATGCATATCAAATACGCATTTATCATCTATCTTCGTCAATAATTTCATCGAAAGATTAAATACAGCAGTATTTACCATCTTGTACAAGGATTTCCAGAAAACAATGGGACATGTTCCATTTTTTTCAAGCAATGTTCATAAATATTTATTTTTCCTCATCACTAAGAGCACCATAAATATCACCATAGAGGATTATGTTGTGAAGAACTTCTGTCCAGCAACTTGGGTCATTATGTTTATCATACAAGAAAGATCCAATCACTTCCAATAAAAGAGGATGGCCTTTACAAGCTTCCACTATTCTTTTGAACCGTGAAGATGCATTGAAAAAGGCATACCAACTGAATAACTGGAGACCTTCATTTATCTCCAATCCACTCATCTCGTGGATGCATTCAGATGAGACCTGAGCAACAGTGAGAATATGTTTCTCTTTAGCACTTACAATAACTCTGCTGCCAGGAGCCAGCCAATCCCCAACCAAAGCATTCAATTGTTCAACAGCATCCACATCATCCAAAATAAGCGGCACACGTTTTCCTCCCAAACGTTCTCTGAACAAAAATATGCCCTTCTCAACACTGTGGATTACTGCATCATATTTGATTGAATCTTCAAGAATTTGTTGCTGAAAATTTACAAGGCCCATAAGGTCTGCAGCAGCGATGCTACTGCAAACATTAGATACAAAGGAAGTAGCTTCAAAATCAGCCTAAACTCAATTGTACACGGCCTTGTCAACTGTGCTCTTGCCGATACCGCCAATACCCATATTCCAACTTTAACCACCTCATCCATTGAATTGAGATTTAACTTCTGAATGAGAGCATTCTTCGGGTTGTCCATTCCCACTCGATGCATGGCAACTGGTAAGGGCACTCTGTCTAATGTCTTAATCAGGTCATTTGCCACCATCTTCACTAGCCGAACTTCGAACCTGCAATGGCCAGGGTATATCAATAAAAGAGCAAAAGTACTAAGCTTTGTCCTCGTTCTACATCTGTGTAGAGAATTGCAAGAAAATTCACAGAAATGGAAAATTTGTTAAATAGAACATTCTTTTTATACATATTATTTTCTGAGTATTCCAGAGGGACATTTCCCTCAAACCCCCGTTCCGTCTCTGATGGTATTTCGGGTTAGAGGGGACGGCAGGGAGTGTCCCTTTGTTGCCCTCAAAGACCTTTTAAATCTTCAAAACATTTCTAAAATGTCCTGCAGACATAGGAAATGTTGTGGGGGGCGTTAGGCCATTTCCGAAATGGTCGGGAATGTCTGAATTACTAAATCCCCGTCCGTTTCATGAATGGTCTGTGAAAAGACAAATTTTTATAATGATTTTTTTTTTAAATACAACATTATAACAGCAGTATAACATGACAATATTTTAACAGCAGCAATAAGTATATCATAATTTAGATTCATGTTAATGATATAGGTTATTCAACCATTAATACTAACAGCAATAATTTGGATTTCTTATTTTATTTCATTGTTCAAAATCCTCTTAAATTTCAGAATTTTCGATATGATATTAAGTCAGTTATTGTTGTCAATTGCAAAAGTGATTACAGGTGCATTGACCATGGTCCCGTGCAGTGTGGTATTGTGTGAGAAGTGCAGACAACAATTTTTTTTTGGAACATGGGTGGTATGCAGACTTTTGTAGATATCATTTAGCATCACTTTTAACTGTAATTTGTAAAAAATTTGTGTATCTCTCTTTCTCTCACTCTATATATTTTAAAATCATATATAATTGTTCTCCCTACCATCCTCAAAAAATGGTCTTCAGACTGTCATCCCCAAAACACATCTCCTGCCATCCCGCCATCCCTGTCCCAGAAATGTTGTAGAACATGTCATATTTAGATCTATAAAGCAGTCTAGTATTTAATCTTTTAATTGATTTATAAAAATTTAATAGATATTAAAGTGAAGAGTTAATAATTTAATAGTACACTGTTTAAATGTTAACAACTTAAAATAATAATAAAAAAAAAATGAAAATATTCATTTGTTTGTTTATACCTTGATTTTTGTGCCTTCATATTTCATACATTTCCTTCTCCAATTCATGAGCATATTCCTTCTTACTTAGATCTTTGTTCTTATATTTGTTTACTTCTCCCTTATTGATTCTTATGACTTATGCCCTTACATGTCTTATTCTTATGTTTCCTCATTCCTACCACATCAATAATTTCTCGTTCTCTTATTGCTCCCAACCCTTAAATATATCCTTATGCTTGTCCTTACCATGATCTTTTTCTATGTTTATTCCCCTTGATTATCCACCTATGCTTCTATCTTCCATACTTTATGATCACCATCACATGCTTATGATACTTTCCTTTGCTCGCATATTTATGTTGTCTTATATGTCTTCTCTTGCCCTTAACTTATGCCCAATTGGCTCCTATGCTCATCACTCACATCTTATGTTGCTATATTGTGCTTTCATTACTATACTACCCTATTACATTACGGGGCACCATGCTTCACCTATCCTATATCATGCTCCATTCTCATATCTTGCTCCTAGAGCTATCCTACTAGATTGGTGGTAACTTTCCTTTCACACTCCTCCTTGATATCAATACTTACCCTTTTACATTAGGCAGCATTATGCTTTTCCTCTTCTTATCTTGAGATTATATCTATATTTATGTTACCACTAGGGACTTACAGCCTTACTTCAACCACCGTTTCCTTGTGTCTTGGATAGCACAATGGAAGCATGTGTGCATAAACCATTTAAACTTACTCACATGCATTCAACCATGTATTATCCATATCCGCACATATTCCCATACAATTGGTATTCATTGCATTCCCTCTCTAAACAATCATTCTCTTGATCCTGGCAGTCCCTTGTTCTAGATCAATATCCTATGTGTGGGATCACTCCAACACCTACAAAATTGACCCTTGAAATTAAAAACTTAAATTCTAAATTCTAAATCCCACTCATTTTATTAGTACTAACATAATACAAGTTTCACATGATTTGTTGCTGTGTCATTGTAATTTAAGGTATTCAATGTGCATTCATTTAACATCCAAGAAATCATTAAATATCATTCACCTTTAAGAGAAGGATAATTCAAGGAATAATTCAATCGAAATACTTAAACATCTTTGGTGAATTACAATTAGCTTTGAAGTAGAAAATGAAGTTCAATGTGCCTTCACATGCCCAAATCTCACTCTCTAAACTACTAATTACTATAAAGACAAGACACTAAACCAATGAATTCTCAAGTCTTTCACCCCTTGCCCACATTTGTGTCACCCAAATCAAATCTATTCTAATAGCCCATAGTTTACTCTCAATTTTTCAAATCATGGCTTTTGTTGTTGCACTATGTTAATGATTTATGAATATTTTGCAAGCAGAAAGACAAATGTACATAAATGGGATTAAAAGTGGCTAAAGTTGTGAATAGATCCAATAGCAAAGGGAAGAGTACATGTGCAATATGATTGAGGACCCCTTTCTATTGTATTTTTTCAAGGTGAAAACAAAAAAAATGTAAATGCTTTTATAATAAAACCTTAGCTATGCATTTTGAAAAGCCCTTACAAATTAAAATGCTAACTTATATTGTGCCACTTTATTAATATTGTACAGGTTGAATGTAGCTAACAACTTGTGAAACTTCCACAATTTTAATTTATTGTCCTAACCCTTGTTATGATAAGAGTAAGGATAAAGCTCAGTTGTGAGTGTCAATTGAGCCAAAGAAATTTATGATAAAAGATTGAATCTTAGGTCTTAAAATACAAACAAGAAACATTTATGTTTTTATACAAGCATGTTTGGTTTCAATGAAAGAGAAGGGAAGAGTGAGGAAGTAGAATTTAGAAACCATGAAAAGTGGATGAGAAGCTTCAAAAATCTATAACCTTATATTTTTATGTTATAATGTGAATGAATTATTTTTTATAATTATAATTGATGATAATTTTATTATTATTCTAAAATTATAAATACAATAGGATTTAAAATAATAATTTCAAAAAAGATATGTAAAAGATTAGAAAAACAAAATTTTAAAATACTTAAAATTATAAAAAAAAAATTTGAAACCCCTTCCCAACTTAAAAATTTATATATTATATTGTTACGCTACTCTTCTAAAAATCGATCATATATTTCATTATCTATATTTTTCCGATCCAAAATAATACCAGAAGCCTAAACCCCCTTCCCTAGAACTCTAGGATTAGATAATTATATTGCAGTCATGAAATAATAAACCTAAAATATTGAAAAGCAAGTAGAAAGTGAGGTTCGGTACTTACCCTTCAGTTATATTCCTGGAACAGCCTGAGCGACAACAGATCTGTTGAAGGGCACGTTTCCATTCATCAATATCTTCTCTAGAGCATCGATCTGGATGGCTGTAATATTTGAGAAATGAATGGTAATAGGGACTTGAGATCTTTTCACGATATCTAACATGAGTCGGATCCACATGATAAAAGAGAGGAACGATCAGGCCAGGGGAGCTGAACACTGCAGCGACTTCCTTGAGACACCATGCTGAATCTGAAAAGCCTTTGGAAAATACAGGAATGCATATGGCACTGCTCTCTATTGCTCTTTCCAAGCTCAACCCTAAAATTTCCCCCTTTTCCAACTTGTCACGGTCTAAGATGACATTCAATCCTGCTGCAAAGAGAGCTTGAAAGAGATGATCAACCAGAATCTTTCTCAGATCTTCTCCCCTGAAACTCAGAAACACATGATACCTCTTACTGATTTGGAACGCGAGTCTAGTCGTGGAAGGCTTATATTGTTCCATCTTAGAGCTGGATCTGAACAGGAAACCTTACCAACAATAAAAAGAAACAGAGGATTCGACCCTGAACTTCAGAGAAATCATTAATACAAATGTTTCAACTCCGACGACGCGCCGCTGTGCCCTAATTTTCTGTAGTTTGATCAATAAAACAAATGTTTCAACTCCGATGACACACTGCTGTGCCCTAATTTTCTGTAGTTTGCAAATGACGGCCAACAGCGGGCTGGCCCACATTCCTAAAGTAATGGTGTGCAGTGATAGATTCTTTATCTATGCAAAGTTATTTGATCCATTCAGTTATAATCTTTTTTTAATTACTATCTTTAAAATTATTTTGTTTCACTTAACATAATTATTAAGAAAATTAAACTATATATTGAGATGAAGATATGTCAAAGTTTGTTTGTATATAGAGAGAAATGAATTAACAAGTTTTTTATGAATTTGTTTGATATTTTGAATAGATGATATTCCTCTTATTTCTATAGGATTACATCCATCCTTATTCCATTTCACGTGTTCACATTCTTATACATTTACTCTATCCACTTGTTCCTCTCACATATGTTTGTACTCATGTCTATGCACATGTCATTCACTAATATTTAGCTTCATTTTCTATCTTAGACTAGTTCATGGTTATGAGGTCATCTTTGTGGTCATGGAATCATTATATCATAATTTAAATTTTAAATTCAAATTTGACTAACTTTTTGTCTAATGGATTTGATAGAGGTGTAGTGCCCTCGTGGCTCAATTGTATAACAACCTATCAAATTTTTTAATCAATATTGCTAGTTTTTTTTGGTATTGAAATGAGGCGACATTAAATTTGACAATGGCACCTACCTTCTATTGTTATTTGATTATCAAGAGAAGTACAATTAAATTCATTTATCAATTTACATCAGTTTGTATTGAAGTCTACATGAATATTATTGGATTGATCTAGATTAAGCTTGAGGAAAAAATATATATCCATTATATATGGTGAATCTATGATTGAACAATACCTACTTAATTTTAGCGTTTTTAGAATATTAATTGAAGGATCTCTTTCAAATCTAATTTATTATCCTTTTAGTATTGCTTGTGTTTTAGACTTATAGTTTAAGGTTGTTTTGATCTACCAACAATATATGTGTTTAGATTATTACTTAAGGGTCTCTTTCAATTGTGCATGACTATCGGTATGCCAATTGTAAATAGAAATGCAATTGCTATTTTTAAAAATCAGACATATTCAATAGAGAAAGAACTTAGTGTATTGATGAGAACCCATAGATTATTTAAGACAACACATTCCTAAATGGTATTGTATATTTACAATGAAACTAATCTTCATAGCATAAATTGAAAGCCCAAGAAAGGGATGAATATTTTCTCAATCTATGTTTGTATGTCATACATGTTAATTACTTAACTAATTTCTCAACTTTGTGAGGCCTTCAATGTGCCTTTAGTGAATATTAAATTACTAGCAATCACACTTAATGTGTAATGGGCATGCCAATATTTATAATGAGTGCAACCCTTAATTAATTATAAAATTATAAAAAATGTAAACATTATTTTAGTGGTAATGAAATTCATTTGACATATCATAATACAAGGGGTTGAAGTATATTATTGATTGAATTGTCTAATGATTTGAGGTGATATTGCATATGCATAATCACCCTTCTTCCTTTTGAGGGAGGGGCATATGTGTTGGGAATAGGATGCCATTTAATTGCAATCCTAAGCATATTTCATGTATCTCCTAAGTCCTTGGAAAGTGTTCCCCAACACTAGAATTACAAAGAGATTAACTTTGAATGAAATGAACATGTAAATTGGCATTTGTAATTATTCATAAATGATAGGAACATGTGGGGACGCCCAAGAAGAGCTCCTACAAAATAGGAGCACATGGGGCGCCCACATAGAAGGTGGAACCCACCTTGCTTAAGTTAACTGTTTGGAGGATTGATAACACTTTATTAATGCATATAAAGATCCTACAAATTAAGGATTGATATTTACATGAGTGGAGTTAAGTTCAGTTTAGTTCAGTTCAGTTCAGTATTAGTTCAGTTTAGTTCAGTTATGCTTCAGTTGTCTTCAGTTGCATGTAGTTAGTTTGAGTTGAATGCTAGTTGACTTCAGTTGACTTCAGTTGCATGACTAATGACTTCAGTTGCATGATAGATAACAGGTGGATATGTTTAGTTAAGTGGGGATGACCATTCATGCATAGTGTTTGCATGAATTGGTGGAGAGATATGTTTCAGTTAACTAAGATTGACTTGGACCCACCATGGGCGCCCAAGTTGGCATCTTTGAGTTAACACCTTTTGTATGAGAAGATATTTACAACGCTTAGTTAAGTGGGCCCATTCTTGGGCGCCAACTTTGAGGTGATGCTTGCAAGATATTTTCTTGACCAACGATCAGTTAATTGTTCAGTTTGGGGCGCCTAAATTCAGGAGACTTTGGTTTTGACTTTGGTTTAGAACTCTACTTGCACAATATAGGTGTAGATTTTTTAGAGGAGCTTTATGCTTAACTCTTATGAGTTTACATGCTCATTAATTATCTATTTATAGCATCAATTGCATCAAAGTTTATTGCAGGTTAGCAGGTATAGCTTGTGCATGTGTGAAGGTTTGAAGCATGGCATGGGATGTGTGGATGCATGTTTGGTCACATGGAATGCATGGATAGCTTGTGTTGCAAAAAGTGTATGAGAGTTTTGTGCAGGTTGTGAAGAAGGATTGTTGAAGTCAATGAAGCATATCAATCAAGGATTGATACAGTATTATTGTAATCTTGTTCTAAGGTTAAATAATACAAGCACTATTGATTCTAGTGGAGTTTTTTCCCGAAAGGGTTTCTCCACATATATGTTGTGTCACTTATATCTTCTTGTCTCATTCTTCTACAATCTTTTGTCTCTTTCTACAATTGGTAAAATTGATCTAAACAGATTAATAATACACAAAGAATTGTGACAAAGAACACTTAATTAAATCTACAGTCACATAGGTTTACAAGTTTTAAGCTACAATTTCACCTTTGTTTTCAACAATATGCACTAACTTGCATGTGGGCATATTACTAGTGGTTAAAACTTAAGAAGATATCTAGATCCACTAGACATTGCACTTGCAAGATTCTAAGGAATGTGAGACATAATAAGCAATGCCTTTGATGTCAATTGATGCTCAAATCCAATATTATTTTGAGAGAGAATGGTGATGATTATGATAAGAAACCAAAATGATTGGGATAACGTATAAGACTTTGATTAGGGCTAATTTTCCACACAATGTGGTCCATTCTTATTTGGTCATATAGATGTTGAATATCTATATGCAATTTTAAGGATAGTGAAATAAAAATATTTTTGCTAGATTGAAAGGATTTTTATTTTAATTTTTAGTATTACCATAGTGTAATCATTGTATTTGAGCATTGAATATTTTCTTTCAATACAAGATTACTTAACTTGTTTAAGTTGATTTTTTATGATGTTTCAAAGATTTGGGATAAATATTGGGAGTACTAGAAATTTTAACTAACCTTATTCAATAAATTTTAATTGATGAAATGATTTTTTTTTCATTTACAATAGACAATCAATTTAATTTTAGTGGTCACTTAGTCATCCTCATTCATGGTTTGGGTGAAATTATCACTTTTCAAATACAATGCTTTATATGTTAGGGCATGCTATGGGAAATCAAATGAGGGGGTGATCATCTTTAAATATTGAGAATGAACAACTATCCCACACAATGCTCTTGTGCATTAATTGGGCCAAGGCTCACATTTTGTTGAGTGCATCTTGGATGGTGTGTTGATTGAAGGGTTTCTATGAAATCAACTACTAACACCTATAAGGAGAGGTGATGATATATGCACTCCAATTGTGGTTGTTTTCAAATTCATAACATCCAAGCATGACAAGTTCATTAAATAATAGGCTAGAGACAATATATGAATTGCCACTCTTTAGGTTTATCTATATTTAATCCATCTAGTTGATCAAAGGGGAGTTCAATCCATCAATAGAAATGGTGTGGTAAAGACATTGCAATTCACAAATATTCATGCATAACACATCTTGATCTATTGATACACCTAAAAAATAGATACAAAAAAAGAGAAAAAGAGGTCTTAATGTAATATTGGCATTACAATTTAAGTAAGATTGATCACATAACATACAACAAATCCATATAGTACTTGATATTCTTAGGCCTCCTCCAAAAAATACAATCAAGTTGGTATTCAATCACATTTCAAGAATATGTGAGAATACTAAGCACATTATATATCTATCACAAAAAGTAAAGCACGTTAAGACATCAATTTTGACTAACTCTACACTCTATAGTAGTTATTTATAGAACAAATCCTTTTAATTAATTTAATTGTTATCACCTACTCCTATGTAATATCTTAGGCTAAATATTTAAGAAACTAATATTTAAATCCTTCTACAAATCTTTAATATTTTAAACCAATTTAAATATTGGGTTTACATATATTAACCATAATATTGCATACTATAATAACCTAAGGAAAAATATGAAAGAAAAATATTTAATCATGCCTCTCACAAATGTTTCTAAGATTTAAGTACCTAGCCCAATTTAGTATGTAATGAAATAGCTTACACAAAAGACGAAGATAATATGAAATATTTTAAAAATATTGGATAATAGCTAAAAATAACAAGCCACTTCCAAGATGCAAACCTCCAAATATCTCCAATGAGAACACAACTCACCATCTAATGATCAAATAAGACTCGCTACCTCTATCTATCTATCTATATATATATATATATATATATATACACCCTATGTATGCCTAAGATATCTCCCAAGCCAACTTAGATAACCACATATAAGCCCTAGGTCAACCTAAATAACTAAATAACAATATAATAATGATAGTATGACTTAATTAAGAGTTAAGGCAGCCATAGGTCAACTACTCATAACCCTATGTATACTTTAAGATTAAGGGTGTAGCATGCCCCCCTCTTTAAAGAAGCAGTGTCCTCAATGCTAATCAAGTGTGGATGCTTTTGAATTAACTCTTCATACTCCCATGTGGCATCTTCAACTGGTAAATTCTTCTATTGGATGAGATACTCGGTGAGTGTTCTAGTCATCTTCTTGGTGTGTGTCTAAATATTGAACTCTAGTTCCAATACTATTATTCCTTCTTTATTGAGCTCTGGTAATATTATTTGTGTAGGGATATGATTCCCAATTACCTTCTTCAAATGAGAAACATGAAAAATTGGATGTATCTTTGTTGTTGGTGGCAACTCAAGCTTGTAGCTGGCATTGAACCTATCTTTTGCATGATTTGGTATGGGCCATAATATTTTGGGCACACCTTGTTGTTCTTTGTATGTATCTTCAATGACATTTTCTTATAATGTTACAATCTCAAGAAAACCCAATCCCCAACTTCAAAACTTCTTTCTCTACTGTGTTGTTCCACCTGTTGCTTCATTCAATTTTATGTCATGGCCAGATTCTCTTTGAGTCCTAATTTAGTACTTATTGATCAAAGCATGAGGTCCTCCATAGCCTAAACTCTTGGTGACGCCCTCAATAATAATGTGAGGGAAGGAGGATGATATCCATATAGTTCCATAAATGGAGACATTTCTTATGAACTATGGAAGTGTTGTACCACCATTTTGCTAGTGGTAGCCAATCTTTCCATTTAGACTAACATAGATACCTTTCAAAACACTTATTAAAAACCTCATTTTTTCCATCAAATTAAGGATGATAGGAAGAACTATGAGCCAATTGAGTACCCGAACATGAGAATAAATTAGTCCATAAGTTACTTATAAAAATAGGATCACAATCACTGACAATAACCTTAGGTGTACCATGTAGCTTTTGTATATTCTCCCAAAATTCTTTTTCCACTATAATTGTTGTAAAAGGTTGTGATAATGCAATGAAATTGGCATATTTAGCAAGGTGATCCACCACTACCATGTGGTGACATTCTTACTTTTAGATCTTGGAAGCATGAATTCCATGGACACCTCTTCCCAACATTGGATAGGAATAACTAAGGGATGCAAAATACCAAGTGTCTTAATTATCTCTAGTTTATTTCTTTGAAAAACCAACTACTCAACCATAACTTTTTGAACATCCCCTTTTACCCCTCCCTAAAATAAGTCTTTCTTGACTTGATGATATATCTTCAAAAATATCAAATGATCACCAGCTGAAGACTCATGAAGCTCTGTGAGAGTATTTTATTTAAGAGTGGAATTCTTGTTTAGGTATAATCAATCCTTATACCACAAAGCATCTCCCTTCCAACAAAACTTATATGAACTATTAGGATCACCTTATAATTGTTGAGTGAGATTACTTGTAGTAACATTATTTCTCCACTCTACTTCAGCTTCTACTACCCAATATAATTGTAATAATGAAATGACACACAATAAAGCTTCATCCTTCCTATAAAATGATTTTTTCATTATTTTTTCTTTTCCTTTTTTATATACAATGTCAAATTATCCATACCCTAACATCTTAGTGACCCATTTTTATTGCTCTTTAGAAGATAATCTTTGTTCAAAAAAAAAACTCTAGGCTATCATGATTTGTCTTAACTTTGAAGTATATTCCAATTAGATACAACCTCCATTATTTAACTGCATGAAGAATAGCTAGCATTTCCTTCTCATAAATAGGTTTGAGTTGATTCTTACCCTTTAATTGACAAATCTCAAAATCAATGGGTTGACCCTCCTACATAAGAACTACTCCTATATCATTAATTGAAGCATCACATTCCATAATAAAATCCTTGGTGAATTTTGGAGTAGCAAGAATTGGATTAATACACATAGCCTCCTTCAACCTCTCAAATGATGCACTAGCTAACTCATTCCATTGAAAATTTTTTTCTTCAAATAGACTTATGAGGGGTGTTGCTATATGGCCATGGTTATTCATGAATATTTTATAATATCCAATCAATTCCAAGAAACCCCTCAATTTCTTAATGGTTTTGGAAACGGGTCGTTCCATGATAGCCCTAATTTTGTTAGAATCCACCTTTAATCCTTCATGAGAAACTATGTCTCCCAAGTACTCTACCTCTTTGAGACCAAAAGCACACTTGGAAGACTTAGCATAGAGTTGGAGATCTTTGAGAACTTGTAATGCTTGATCTACATGTTGTAAATGTTCCTCTCATGTCTATGGTTGACCTTCACAAATGGGTCTTGGATTCTTTGAGGTCTCTTGTTGAGGGAAAATTAGAGCTCTTCCCCTATACAAAGGGTATCTTCATTACTTCTTTTACCTCTTCAAAGGACAAATATTTGGTGCTTGAAAATAAGATGTGGTCTTAGGGAGAGAACTCTCTCCCCATAAATCCTTGGTCAACTTCTTGTAACCCCCTTACAAAGCCTCTAAATGTGCATCCAATGTGAATTAGAGTTTTGAATCTCCCTCTCTATTTTTGGTAGAATTTATGCTATGAGGCCATAGACAATTCTATTAGATACTTTTTGAAGGTTCATAATTCCACTTCCTTATACATGGGCCACTCTACTTTTTCTTGCATTTTAGTGGATATTGACATATCCAAACCTCTTCACGAGGATGAGGTTTTGATGGTGGGGGATAGACCCTGGACTCAACTACTTGAATATGAGGGTCTCCCTTTTAGATGCAAATGATGCTTTACATACCTAGCTACAAATTATCCTCTCTCTTGATGTAATGGCATAGCTACTTGGTGGAAGAATGTCAACAAATATCACTTGACTATTCATGTCCTTGATTCCTTGATGGATGGCTTTCAAGGGCATTGTGATGTGATGTGAAAGCACTCAAATCCCTTGTTGAGCACTCTTCCAAGACCAAACATCACATTGCCCTTGAAATCCCTCAAATCCTTTTCAAAGAAGACAACTTCTTCAAAAGGAAGCTCAAAGATTCCATTGGTATCCTTAATCACCGCTCCAACCTCGACCAAGACGAGAGTTGGAATTTAAGTTTTGCTTGGACACCCCTTCTAAACCACCTTCATTATCCCCTGCTTTAATCCTACTTTTGTACCCCCCCTCTTGTCATTGTTCCCTCTCGTTCTTGCTCCTTATTTGTTGCTTCATCCTCTCTACGTGCCTCGTCCTTCTCTCTCTTGGTTTCATGTCTTCTCTCTCTTCCTCGTTCCTCTCTTTTTTGTTGTGTTTTTTCTCCTTTCCTCTTTTTTGTTTTTAATTCTTTGTGTTTGTGGTTTTTTGTTCTAGGCTCTTATTTTACTTTTCTTCTTTCTAGGTTTATCGTATTTCTCTTGTCTTTCAAATTTTTTATTAATTTAAATGTTTGTATTCTCTTTTTCTACTTTTGTATATTTCTCTTAAAATTTTGGTTTCCTCTTTTTTCCTCTATTTTCCTTGAGTATTAACTTATTATTTTGGTTTTTTCCTCTTTTGATTTGTAGTTTGTTCAAATTGTTTTTTCGGTTTCCTCTTACTTTTCTCTTTTGTTATTTTCTTTTTCTTGTGCTAAATGCAAACTAATACATATTTTTTCCTTGTATTGGTTCTCATTAGGTATTATTTTTCCTTATTCTAATTTTTTAGTTTTCTTTTTGGTTTTTTATCAATTTTTGTTTTTATTGTATTAGTTTGTTTTGCGTCTTTGCTCTTTGTTGTTGTGTTTTGTGGGTTTTTTGTTATTTTTTTCTACTATTTATTAGTTGCCTTTTTGGTTTTAGTTTCACCTTGGTTTTCATTGGGATTTTAATTTATTTGCATTAAAAAAATTGTCTTCATTTTATATTTTATTAAATTTGGGTTTCTTATATTAGTTTGCATTTGGTCTTTGCTCTTTTGTTTGAAGGTTCTTTGTTTCTTTTTTTGTATTTCTTGTCTTTATTTTTTGTTGTTTGTTGAATGTTCTTTGTTATTTTAATTTAATTATTGTTTTGGTTATCTTTCTTTATGTTTGTTCTTTATTTCTTCTTTGCTTTTGTTGTCTTTATTTTTTGTTGTTTGTAAATTGTTCTTGGTTGTCTTTTTGTTTTATTTTCTCCTTTGTTTCATTGGTTATTTAATTAATATTTTTGCCTTAGTTTTATTACGGTATTTCTTGTCTCTAATTTTTGTTGGTTGTTGTTCTTTGTTATTCTAATTTTCTAAATTTGGTTTTATTGTTTTCTTTTCTTTTGGTCTTTACCTCTTTTGTTTGAATGTTCTTTGTTTCTATTTTGTTTTTCTTGTCTTTATTTTATTGCTATATAGGATTTGCTCCTTTATGTCTTAGTTTCCTTTTGGTTTTGATCCCATAATGTAAACTAGCTTCATTAATGCTTGGTTGGCATTATGTATCTCCTTTTTTGTATTAGTGGGCCTTATTTTGGGTGTTTCTTGTATTGGTTTTCATCTTTCCCTTGGTCCTTTTCCTTCTTTTTTGATGTTTATTAATTTTTTTGTTAAGTTTTCCTTCTTGCTTCAATCTTAGTATCTTTTGTTTTATTGTATTTTGATGCTTAATCTTTAATCATATTGCAGTCTATTTTCTTTTTCTTTCTTGTAATTTATAGGTATTTGTTTTTGCTCTCTATCCCATTTGTTGGTCCTTTTTTTTTCTTTATTATATTTTGTGTCCTATTGTCTTGATTGATCTTTTCCTTCCAAGGTTTTGTCTTCCCTTTTTTGACCTTTAGAATTGTATTTTTTTGAATTTTGGTCCAATCCCTCCCTTTCCCCTCATCTTTTTATCTACCCAAGTCTGCTCTATTTTTCACTTTTCTCTCTTTCTCTTTGCATCCTGATGATGGATCATGGAGTATGATCTGAAACGTTGATGTAAAAACTGACACATTTTTAATCTCGAAATCCTTTCACAATATAACAATTGCTTCCAAAAACTCTGAAATATTTCATAGTAGGGGGCTTATCTTACCATAACTCATAGGGATTTTTTGAACTATTTTCTCTTGCTTGACCTCTATTAAGAGTGTAGACTACATTATGAATTGCTTCTCTCTAATAGACATCTGGAAGGTTAGCTTCCTTCATCATTGTCCTAGCCACTTCCTGGATGTTCTATTTTTCCTTTCCACAAATCCATTCTGTTGAGGAGTTCTAGGGGCTGACACG
The DNA here is from genome assembly GCA_007258455.2 of Sequoia sempervirens. Lineage (NCBI taxonomy): Eukaryota > Viridiplantae > Streptophyta > Pinopsida > Cupressales > Cupressaceae > Sequoia > Sequoia sempervirens. The sequence goes on from VDFB02325330.1 coordinate 150,995, forward strand.
TGCCTCTTTATTCCATGATCTTCACAAAAAATGTTAAACTCATTTGAAGTAAACTCACTACCTTTATTAAACCTCAAACATTCAATTTTCATATTCATTTCATTCTCAACCATAGCCTTAAATGCTTTAAACTTGTCTAGAGCTTCTAATTTTTCTCTGAGAAAAGTTACCCAAGCCATTCTAGAATAATCATCAATTAATAACATGAAATACTTGTCACCACATGAGCTTTTAATTCTGGTAGGTCCACATAGATTTGTGTGTACTAACTCCAAGGGACTTGTGGTAGAATATTCTTTTGTCTTGAATCTTGCCTTCGTTTTCTTTCCAATTTGACATTCTTTGCAAATTGCATTGATAGGCTTTATAATCTTCGGCAAATCTCTCATAACATCAGTAGAACTTATCCTTGCTAGGCTACCAAAATTAATGTGACCCATTCTTCTATGCTATAGCCAACATTCATTAGTTTGAGACATAAAGCACTTTGCACCATTACCTTTAAGTTGATATACATTACCTCTTGTCCTTGTTCCAGCAGCAACCAGAATATCGAAGCTTCCTTTTCTAATTTCACAACCACCATTTTGAAATACAAGATTATATCCCTTGATACACATTTGTCCTACACTTAGAAGATTATGTTGGAGACCCTTGACATAAATAACATCATATGTACTATGCTTTCCATCAAAACTAATTGAACATTTTCCACAAATCTTAGTAGATCTATCATCACCAAACTTAACAATACCTCCATCATACTTTTCAACCTTAACAAACTTACTCTTATCACCTATCATATGATTTGAGCATCCATTGTCAATGATCCAGTAATTCTTCTCCTCTCTAGCATGAAAATCAGTTACCATAGTTCCTTCAATGTTATGATCAGTTTCTGAAGCACTTTCCTTCACGTATCTTTCAAGATTAGTAGAATTAGTTCCAACATTTGGAGCCATGAACAAGCATTCATCATTGTCTTCATTCTGATAATTTGATTCTTCATCATCAAAAACACCAATATCCTTTTCAACATAATAACTCTTCTTGACAAATTTACCCTTTATGGTCCTTTTGTTTATCATTAGTAACTTTGATTGGACATTTAGATGCATAATGACCTATCTTTCCACAAATGAACATTTGAAAGGTAGCTTACGTCTAAATTTTCCAGTAACCTTTTTCAATCTCCTCACAAAGTTTTCTTCCACCTCGTCAAGATCATCTGGGTCTGATTCATCATCATTTTCTACTTTGCAGACTTCAAAAGCAATTTTTGTGTTTGTAGTATCTTGACTAAACTGTCTCATTTCAAAATAATTTAAAGCACCAAACATCTAATCTCTAGAATAATGATCCAAATTCTAAGCTTCCTCAATAACAAAAACTTTATGACTATAAGCTTTAGGTAGAGATCTTAATACCTTTTTCACAATTTCTCTTTCATCTAGCTTTCTACCAAGACCATTGATGGCATTGACAACTTCATCAACTCTGAACATGTAGGCGGTAATATCTTCATCTTCAGACATCCTTAGGGTTTCAAATTTGGCTTTTTAGATCTGCATCTTCGCTTGTTTGACCTTGTCATCTCCTTCATAGATTACTTCCAGCTTTGTCCAAACATCTTTAACAGACTTGTAGCTTATACCCTTCATAGGTTTTAAATTAGTAAGACCACTTCGGATTGCATTCCTTGCTTTGCCATTGTTTTCATATGCCTTGATCTCGTCATCAGATGATGGTCCATTTGCAAGTATAGTATAACCTTTTTCAACAGACTGCTAAACACCAAATCCGAGGGAGACTAAGAAAGACTCCATCCTAGTTTTCCAGTAGGTATAATTTGTTCCATCAAACAAGGGAGCTTTCAAACCTTTCCTATGTGCCACCTAGATCTACCTCAAGCAGTTAAGCTTCTTCTTGGGAACCACAACTTTGATACCAATTGTTAAATGCACAAGACAACTGAGAGGGGGGTGAATTAGTTCTATACTTTTAAAACATCGTAAAACCCCATTAACATTTAGATCTACATTAGTTCTTAAACCCTTATTCACCATTAAACCCTTAACATGTATTAACAAAATGTAAACATGTAAAGCAGTAATGCAAACACATCAAAACACATAAGAACACCAGATTTACATGGAAACCCCAAGAAGTGAAAAACCACAGTGAGGATTAGCTCACCAATATAAGAATTGCAACACCGAATATAATAAGGCTCACTGCCAAGGGCTCACTATCGATGGCTCACTATCAAAAGACTCACTATAAAGAAGAAAGAAGAAAGAAGAATGGATGGCTCACTACCAATTTGAACTGCTAATAATGCATCTCTCATATGTCCAAGGTACAGTTCCATTGAAGCACAAACAACTCAACAAATAGACTGAAATGTAGACACCTTCTGCTCACTACATTAGGAAGTCATAAGCATCAAGGCTCACACTCAAATCTCCACACTTGATCACTTTCACATCTTTCGCATCACACACACTTCGTACCTGACCCATGCAACAATTCTCCTTGCATTTATACCCTCCACGACCTAAAAAAATATCAATTAGGTCGACCTTAATGAAACATATACAACTCTACCATGCAACACCAAATAGGTCAACACCAAACACCTTCACAATATAAAGAAGTGAAGCCAAACCATGCCACTACTTAACTGGGACCCAAATCTACACACATGCGCTTCTCAACCATTCCTCAAACAATAATTATCCTCTGCAATTAGCGCTAGCACACCAAGTCGACCAAACCTGCACTAACACTAACAAGCGACACCAAACACACCTCTCAAGGTCTGGAAACATCTCATGGACCACACAGCAACACTCCACACTATTCATACATCTTAGAATATTCTAGCATTATCAAAATATTTTGCACAACTAATGCAACCACCTGAAACTCAAAAACAACTTCATTCTGTGTAACTAGACATACTGGCACAAACATCCAATACATTAGACAACCCTGTGGAACAACTCAACACTTGAAACTTCAAGGGAAAGTAGATACAAACATTATAAGCATGTTCCTAGATCTGCAACACCAGAAACTTCACTATGGAGAAATGTGGAGCAATCTCATTTCTCTAAGACAACACTGCTTCACAATTCACACACTAATGAACACAACTTCTTCTACGACATGATCCATAACCTAAAACTCTAGATATAATGCCTTGGAACACCTTTGATTATCAAGTCCAAACCCCATGAGAATATCTTCAAACATAAAGAAATGCAAAGAAAAACACTTAACACCACTCTATCACACTGAACTCTCTTTTATTCAAGATTTCTCAAAAGCACTTGGAAACCAAGCACCACAAAAACCATCTCGACATCTGCAACACCTTCTCAGCATCTCAACCACACAAGAGGTTGATATCCATAAGAACCTACTCATCGTTGCTACATTAGGGGTTGACACCTATGATAACACTAATGACAACATAATGCAACAAACACACTTGAACACACTTGCTTCCTTAGGGGTTGACATCAATGACAACACAAGTTTCCAACAAATATTATTTATGGTCATGCATGATGGTAAGGATAGTAATGTTTCTTAAGAGGTTAGTTCTGACGAGATCATCATAAGGATTATGAGAGAAATCTATTTCAATGGTTTCAATGCTAGAAGAAACATTTTTGAAAACCGTCAAAGAATCATTAACATCATTGGATTTATCTTGTGAGCCACATGTCTTATCCCATGAGTTCCTTGATTCTTGTAGATGTGTATAGGCTCTAAAATTCCTTATTCATATAGGCCTTGAAAAGAAGAAAAATAGGTGAGGTGGATGAAATGTGGGGTATGATGGACCTCTTAGGGACCTATTCTTCCTCAATTCATTAGGAAATGAGATCCATACCATAAAATTATTATCAACCCTTAGGTTAATCAAGTCAAAGTGTGAATCTACAAATTTCCTTTCTTTGCAAGGACAAGGGTCCTGGTCAAACAACACTTTGGGGAGAAAAAATAAAAATAGTAAATCAACACCAAAATGCAATCTACAACTTGGAATAGCTAGATGAAACTCAAAATAAGCAAAACCAAAAATTAGATCATTGATCAGAGAAGGGCAGAATGATGTGTACCAATCACCAAAAGTGAGTTTCTGGAGCTGATATGGGATGCATTCGCCTAGGGGCAAATGAGTCCTAAGTTAGGGTTTGTTTGCAACTTTTAGGAGCCTCTGCTATAGATTTGAATCCTTCAATTTTCCCAACTTTCCAGTTCAAAAAGCCGAAAATAAATTATGCAAGTGAGTTTCCATGAGATGACAACTTTTCCAACTTCGACAAGTTCTTCAATTTTGCTCTTCAAGAGATCTTCAAGATTTCTTCCACCTAAATCTGTAATCACAAATCAAGAGGGAAAAATGTTTTGTTTTTGGTGAGCAGTGGTTTACCTTGTTCAAACCCCATTTTGGTAATCAAATCTTGAAATAAAATAAAATAGCATATAAAAGGAATGATGAATGAACAACTCATTGTCACAACTCACCAAACCCTTGAATAAACCTTGGAATGTAAATCTGCAACTTGCATGAAATGGCTTCAATGGATGTGGATCGTGAACCTTGAATCTTGCTTGAAATAATGGCTTTGAATGCTTGAATGGATCATGAAACCTACATCACCATATTAGCTCCAAAAACATTCATGATGCAAGAAGACTTTGTTATGACAATTGGATCTTGATTGTTGCAATAAATCTTCAATAAATCTCCTCTTGAATGTCTTGAATTGCTCCTAAAATGCTCTTGAATTGCTCTCTTCATCTCATGAAAATTGCTAGAAAACCTCTTAGATTGCTTAGATGAAACATAGTGAAATGAACTTATATTTATAGATATGTATCCTTAATTTCTCGAAATTCAAATAACACAAGCGAACATCTGAATATAGATTTGAATATGTTAAAATACTGCCAAAAACATAATTTAAATTTAGGTCCTAGGTCTAAGGAAGGACCCATTCCCCTAAACCTAGAACACGCATTGCTCATTGTGAAGTGTTATGTTAAGGCATTAATGAATGTCAGGTCTCCTCTTCAAAAAATGCAATTAAATAGGCTTGGAAAATGAATTAAGGGGCCAATTAAGGAAAATTAAGCTCAATTAATTAAAGGAGCCCTGAATAAGTGTGAAAGTGTAAATAAATACATTTTACAACACTAAATTAAAGCACAATTAAGTCCATTTTAACTAAGAGGGCCTAAACAAGTGAGCAAATGTAAAGGGATACATTTTTCATCACTATAGGCCTAATCTCTTTCCTTGATATTTTATGATTTTATATATTTTATTTACATAAGGAAAAATTTTGCTTTGAAAATAGTATGTGAATCCATCATTAGATAACCGTGAGGCATTAGAACTATCAATCTTCTCATCTAATAGATAGCTCAATTAAATGTAGTTGAATCACATCAAAATGAAACTTTTTCTTTCTTTTGATCCATGTTGGGTGTGTCATAAGCTCAAGGAGATAGCAGAGCTTGCCTACATGAAATGCATCTTAGATCATGTATTCTCCATAGCCTTTGCCAATGATGTTGATGTGAGATTTAGGTAGTATTTGTTGCCCAAATTTTCACCTATGGGCTCAATCAGGCAGCACAGATTATGTTTCAAGTGTTCATGAAGGCCAATGGGAACATTCACAACAAGGGCTAAATCATACATCCGATGCTAAGTCACAAGGAGGTCTATTGGAGGGCATCCCTCATTCAGATTTGGCATAAAACTCCTGATGAAGAAAGTCGCTGAGACTAGCTGAATGTCTTGTCGATTAGCAGTGTGTTATACCCGTTTGAAATCCTCATGGTCGCCAAGACATCTCGGTCACTGTAAGGTTTTATATCTCTCTCCGCTCGGGATGTCTCGCTGACAGTCGTTCACAAGGGTGGCGTCAGGGGGGAATGTTTTGCTTCGGGATGATGTCTCTCTGACTACATGAAGTCTCGGCGAAAGGAGGCATCATCGATATATGGTCTTGCTGACATGGTGGGAGTCTCAGCGAAAGAAAGGTTCGAGCTCAAGAAGAATGGAGGCCTTCGGTGTAATCTCTTGCCAACTCAGAGGGGTTTCGCCACAACGATATGAGCTCGCTATAGCATCTTCCCAAAAGAGTGTGGTCTTGGCGGATGGAGATGTCGTTAGGGAGAAGGGTTCACATTCGCTGAGAGGTCTCAGCGAAAAGAAATGTCATCGTGAAGAAAGGAAGGGCCTCGATGTGACGTCCCAGCGACCATGTGGAGTCTCCCCAAAATGAAATCAACTCGCTGTCTCACCGAAGGGGATTGCCTTCGGCATAATGTCTCACCGAAACATGGGAGTCTCAGCGAAAGAAAGTTTTGAGCTCGGGGAGAGCGGAATGCGTTGGGCGTGAGGTATTTCCGACCCAATGAAGTCTTGTCGATGGTCTGGTTGAAGTGCTATCTACTATCGGATGCTTTTGGCAAGACCTCTTGTCGAAAGCGATGTATCTTGTCGATGGTCTGGGCGATGACAAAGGCGATATCGGTATGGATTTTGCATTCGGTATGATGTCTTGCCAACTGTCATGCATTATGCCGATAGCTGCTATGAGGAATAATCGCATCAAGGAGACACGACTAGTGTCTCACCGACATGCGATTCTGAGGAAGCTACCTTTGACTGCCTGTAATCTTGCGTGGCATATGTTCAACCAATTAGAGTGTGCTACAGGCGAACCGTTGGTAGCTTGACCAATGCCAGGAGGATCAACAAAGCATAAATGAAGTGGATCCACTTTGCTTCAATGGACAATGAGGACATGTGAATTTAGTTCAAGGGAGGTCTGAGGCCACTTGCAGAAGAAGGTCAACTTGCGGAAGGGTCTAGAACAAGAGTGGTGCAGAGAGGCCACGAGTCACAGGGACAACTGGGATGTCAGCTGGTAAAGGAGATTCAAGAGTGGATAGCGAGGATGCACATTGAATGTAGATGTGACTTGATCCAAAAGATCTAAGGGTAGATCTTTCTAGAGGCCGATATTTTTGTAAGCCCTAGGGGCCAACACTTTTTGTATATATGGCATTTTTGCCTCATTTTTAAAAGAGTTCTTCAGATGCTTTTCGAAAGTTTGTGACTTTTGTAGTCATTTCTCAGATTAGCAAACTTCTGTAACTCATTTTGGAGCATGATATATAAAATTTACCTTGGTTACCATTGATGGTTCAATTTTCCTTTTGTTTCTTGCAAAATATTGTGCATTTTCAAGTGATTGATTAAGCTACTTCATGAAATATTTCTTTTCCTTATAGCTTTGTCTCATGTTAGCATGCCTTTCTTTGCAAAAATAGTATTATGTAGGTTACAAACTGTGTTTACTTAATTGCACATGAGCTTTTAATTTGTAAAAATCTGCTTTTCCTTCTTGAAAGTGTGTGCATGTCAAACCTGTTTGTGAAATACTTATGCATAATCTACAAAAACTTATTGTGCAGTACCATATCCATCATCAATATTCAAGTGTAACTCGAGTGTCTCATTGTTCTTGTCATTTTGGTGCATCACCATAGGATTTAATTTTCATTTTTATGCATTCTCCTCCCTTTTCCTTACAAGATCAGTAGTTAAGTGACACCACAGGAAGTCGGCCTTCTCCGGAGGTTGACCTTTGTTTACAAGTGACCCACAACTTTAGAGGTATTCCCATGTTACACTGAGGTGTTGAACATCAGGTTCAATAGGGTGCAATTTCAGGTGATAACAGTATTATTAGATGAAGATGGGAAATCATATAGATGTATGTAAGATGGTTTTTCTACTTTGGACCGTGTAATGGATGCTTTAGTTTTGGGATCATTATTGACCTTGTGATATCGCACTTTCAATATTCTATAATATTAGAAAGGATGTGGATCCCTAGGAATAATTAATTTCATGCCTGAAGGGGGGAACTTGATGCATTGATGGAAGGTGGAAGAAACAACATACATTGCATGGATCCAAGGACATTCTAGGAGGATATTGTATGGAAGATCAATATCATGATGTGCAATAATATTTATTGCATAACATAACAAGACCAACTTCAGTTAGAAGATGCATTGATTCTTATTCAGCATTATCATATGCCTTGATATGAATGGTTTATGAACCCAATTCTTCTTCTAAGTAACCAAGATGTTGTACTAGCCTTAAAGTACAAATTTTTAGCCTTAATTCATTATCTACAAGCACTCTCTTTGACTTGTGTTTAGTGATGAAGGCTTTAATGTATAGGGGGAGGTTATCATCTGGCCCTATACAAAGCATGTCATGTCTAAATGTGAGATGATGGTTTGATGATAAGTGCCTAACGAGATCCTAAAAGTGTGATGGATTCATTTGTTTAAGTCTCTTTAACTCCTATAGGACTTTATTCAATACATCCTTATGAGCATCAAATATTTTGAGAAGTTTCATGATTAAGATTTGTGTTGGAAACTTTTGAAGTTGTTTGATAAGGTTGTATTGACCCTTGGGAGTAGGTAGAGGAGACCCTTGTTCGTAGTGATTTTACTATGTCTCATTGTAATAGAAAAGTTGGGAGACTTGATTTTGATGATAGCTATTTGATTATCTAGATAATCCATGTAGCCAATATTATAGACTAAATTACTCGATATTAAAAAATGTTAATAAAAAATAATAGAAAAAAAATTGATTGAAAAATAAATTAACAATGATAGAAATAATAGTTTAAAATTTTCAAAAAAATTACAAATTTTGAGTTGAGATTTAAAAATCTACAATTCATTAGTTTCCATCATCCTTAAATTCTTGACCATTTTTAATATAATCAAATACAAATTAAAAAATACTAAAAATATATAAATTTTGAGTATCTCACTTAATCCAAAAAGTGAAACAAACTATTATAAGATTATCCATCTAATATATTATATCAATGGCATTCATGTGCATCCATAGAAGTAGATGTCGACCTTTGTTTGAATAGTGGAGTTACAATGTAAGGATGCAAGTCAAACTTTCAAGTTGCAAAATAGAAGGGCCAAATTTGCAAGAGGAATGTATAACAAGTTGGTGGGGCACAAAATTAGATAGACAATATGCAAGTTATAAGCAAGGAAGTTAGGTCATCACAAAGATGTGTAACAAACTTAAGAGGCATGAAAACAGGTGAGCAAGATGCAGGAATTCAAGTTGTGTGTGGAGAAGGGAAGTGCAAGCACAAAAGGTGGGCTTACAAAACATGCAATCGAAACTTAAAAGTAAACATTTTCAAAACTAAATCATTATCTTTTTTTTAGTAATGCTCAAACAACGAACTATTATATCACAATTAATTGTCTATCTATCTAAATGACTTTCACAACTACAAAATTAATCAAACAATTAAAATTCTCTAAGGTCATGAGCTAGTCAAACTACCCAACAAAATTATTTTAAGAATTTTACTTAAAAATATTTTATTTATTGTAAATGTGGTTTAAATTAATTTAGATTTATTTAAGAATTATTTTTATTATCTTATTCTTTTAATGAGTAAAGTGAAACCCTAGAGTTTGCTCCCTTTTATATAGAAAAAAATATCTTATTTTACTTTATAATGATATAAATTTCATTTTATTTATTAGGGAGCGGAGTGAATATGAGCGTGTTAACAAAAACAAAAAAAAACATATTAAAATATATCAAAAATAAAAAAAACATATTAAAATATATTAAATGTCGACATGTATTAAATTAATAAAAATGAAAAAGGTATATGAAACAATAAATAGCCAAAAAAAAGAAAAGAAAAAATGAATCCCACCCAAAAATATTTATATAAATAGAGATGAAGAAGAAAGGTAATTACCCATTCACAAAAAAACGAATTGACAAAGGTGCAAAATTAATAAATTTTAAAAAGGTGCAGCAATTATTTCAAAAAAACAATACAAGTATGTGCATTTAATTTTTAGTTTATATCATTTTACTTTCTATGATTTCTATATTTTTCAAAAAAATTTAAAGATAAAAAAGTAAATTAAAATCTATAAGTACAAAAAAAAAAAAAATTCTGTAAATTATAAATAAAATTTTACTTCAATTTTTACTTTCTATCATTTACAAATTTTCTAAATAAATAAAATAAATTTTACTTTCTATGATTTCTATATTTTTCAAATTTTTTTAAAGGTAGGAAAGTAAATTTTAATTTGTAAGTCATAAATAAAATTTTATTATGAAATTATTATTTGTTAGAAAAGAGTTTGCATATATTTTATTTTATTTTTGAACTATTTTTAAAGACACATTTTTATTAATTATAAATAAATAAGATTTATCAATTAATATGTATTAATTTTGTGATATATTTTTTTATGAAATTAGTGTATAATATTTTTTTTCACAATAATTATTTAATTTATATTTTATTTTTGAATAGTTTTTTAAAGATACTCATTGCTTTATTAAGAGGTTTAAGTAATAATTGTTAGGATAATTTGTATTAATTTTTCGAGTATAATTATGTTTGATTAAATTTATTATATAATTGTTTAGGATGACTCACCCAAGATTAAATTTTGAAAATGAAGAACAACGAAGAGAACATCGAACAGAATATGCTCGAAATTACATGAGACAACGACATGAACAAATGAATAATGCACAAAAAGAAGCAAGAAATCATCAAAACCAAAATGATAGAGAAAGACGTGTTAAACACGGGGCAGATATGACAGTTGAAGAGATTGAAGCAAAAATGAGACATGTGGATGAGATGAGAATACATCGTGTACAAACATCTCAAGAGGAGCAATATATACTAAGAAGAAGATCACAAACAAATGAGCATTTAGACCAATTTAATGAGATATAAAGACAACAAATACAAGTACACAATCGTGAATTAGTTGAAAGGAATTATCAATCTCATGGGAATACAAAGGGTAAATCTGAAGGAATGAATTCAATTACAATAGATCGTGTGTTACAAACACCAGATAATAGAGTTCAAGATGCAATGAATGTTGAAACTAAAAATCATGTAGAAAATAATAATTCACAAAAGGAGTTAACCTCTCAATTGAGAAGACGAAGACGACTACAAAGAAGACAAAATGAAAGAGATCTAGGTACATGCAATAACAATAGAAATGTGCAAATTGATTTGAAAGATTTACAAATCATATTTCGACATGGTCTGGATAAACTTGTCGCGCAAAGCATGTGTTACATTTGTCAAGAAAGTTACCATGTAATGAAGGTTGTAGGAGTTCCTGAAGGCCCGATTTGCAATAGATGCCGACAAAAGAAATATTAACATCGATTTTCCACTTTAAATAATATGAATCCTAGTCCACAACCACCAGAACTTGCAAACTTAACACAAATTGAGAAATGTTGATAGCGCGTGTAAATCCAATACTTCAAGTCACGCATGCAACTGGAGGTTAGTATAAATATAAAAGACATACCATATGTTTTCCACAAGAAGAGAAATAGCTAAAATTTTATCACATCGAATAAAAGATTTACCAATTATTATTGTTCAAAGGACCAACGTGGAACAAATTACAATTTTACAATCAATAGAAAGAGGGTGTAGAAAGCATTGAAGTATAAGATAGAACATGATAAAAACATGCTAAAGTAATATTTTACATACGACACTATGGATGCTACTAGCTTAGATATCTTAAATACATCTATCTAAAACATGCCGAGAGATATGTCTCGTGGTGCCTATGCGTTCTCAAAAACAATTAAACTATAGGCGATTCGAGACTGATATCTCTCGACGTATTTTAGATAGATATATTTAAGATATCTAAGCTAGTTTATATTGTTTGTAGGGAAAAAATTATTTACTTTACAATTATTTTATTTATTTAAAAGTTACTTTATTTAGTCAAAAGTTATTTTATTTTTATTTATTTAATAATTATGTTATTTATTTAAAATATCTATTAAACAAATAAAATAAAATAACTCTTCATAAATAAAATAATTTTCAAAGTAAATAAAATTAATATATTTTTTATTTACTTAACAACTATTTTTATTTACTTTAGAATTATATAAAAAATATTTTTATTTTAATGTATAACTATTCAAAAAATAATTCATTTTTATTAAAATATTCTATTATCATTTTATTTATTTAAAAGAATTATTCTCTTTTATTTTATTTATATTGTTTCCTTTGTTTTAAGAATCATTTTATTTTATTTTATATATATTTTAAACTATGTTTCAATTTTTATGTGCATGATTATTGTAAAATAATTTTTCAATTAATATGTTTGTTAAAATACATTTATGTAATATTACTATACTAATTAAAATATAATATAATACAATTACATTTATAATATAAAATAAAATATGTAAAATTAACTACATTTATAGTATAAAATAAACTATGTATAATTATACAATTATACAATTATGAAATATTATATAATACACCATTATAATTTTTTATATATATAATTTCATATCATACTTAATTTTACAATAACTACATTTATAGTATAAAATAAACTATGTATAATTATACAATTATACAATTATGAAATATTATATAATACACCATTATAATTTTTTATATATATAATTTCATATCATACTTAATTTTAAAACAAATTCATAAATTCTAATATTAAAAGATAAAATAAAATAAATTTCATATATAAAATTAAAATTAAATAGTATAATTTAATAGATTCTAATACAACTATATATATATAGATATAACTTATAAATTTAATAATTTAATGAAACAATTCAATAAATTAAAAAAAATACATTATATAAGTACTTTTATTAAATCAATCTAATCACAGTGAAAAGCAAAGGGAATAAATTGTTTATAAAAGTAGAAAAGCAACTATAAACAACGTGGACAGTTTTGGAAATTCCCATTCTTCCCCACAGCGAAAGACTTGGTCATTACTTTTATTGATATTTGTACAAATATAACACCATTGAATACCTACGGGATGCTATCTGGTATAGAAAGACAAATAGAAAAATGGTATAATTTTAATTATATCTTCCATATTTTTATTACACACCTTCGCTTACCTTCTCAGCGGCTGTGACAGGTTGCCAATACAATCAGGGAGTTTATTTGAACCTCTGAACCATTCTATAGTTCAAGTATATTCAAGTGCTGCAGCTGTGGCAAACTGCCTATGAAATTAGGGAGGTTATTTAACCTTTCACACCATTCAAATCCAAGTGCTGCAGCTGTGACAAGTTGCCTATGGAATTAGGAAGGCTATTTAACCTTTCACGCCATCTCAAGTCCAAGTGCTGCAACTGTGACAGGTTACCAAGTATCAGGGAGGTTATTTAAACATATACACTATTCTATGTCCAAGTGTTGGAGCTGTGACAGGTTGACAATGGAAGTAGGGAGGTTATTTAAGAATTCACAACCTCCCGAACTCAAGAGTTGTAGCTGTGACAGATTGCCAATGGAATCAGGGAGGCTATTTAAGTTTTTACACCCTTCCAAATTCTAAGAGCTGCAGCTGTGACAGGTTGCCAATGGAATCAGGGAGGTAATATAAGTTTTCACAATTTTCTGGGCTTAACCATATCAAACTTGTAGGATAGGGTGCTTAAATGGGCAGCCTCCTGTAGTCAGGTACATTCTTTTTCTCCGCATATCTCGTAAATGATCATGCATATCAAATACACATTTATCATCTAATTGAAAGATTATATACAGCAGTATTTACCATCTTGTACAAAGATTTCCAGAAAACAATAGGGCATGTTTTTTTTTCTCCAATAAAGAAGCGAGCAATGCCCATGAATATTTCTTTTTCCTCATCAATAAGAACACCATAATTGATGTATGAATTTTTGTAAATATCACCATAGAGAATAATGTTGTGAAGAACTTCTGTCCAGCAACCTGAATCATTTGTTTATCATACAAGAAAGATCCAATCACTTCCAATGAAAGAGGATGTCCCTTACAAGCTTCCACTATTCTATTGAACTATGAAGATGCATTGAAAAATGAGTGCCAACTGAATAACCGGAGACTTTCATTTATCTCCAATCCATTCATCTCGTGGATGCATTCAGATGAGACCTGAGCAATATTGAGAATGCGTTTTTCTCTAGAACTTATAATAACTCTGCTGCTAGGGGCCAGCCAATCCCCAACCAAAGCATTCAATTGTTCAACAGCATCCACATCATCCAAAATAAGCAGCACACGTTTTCCTCCCAAACGTGCTATGAACAAAGATATGCCCCTCTCAGCACTGTGGATCGTTCCATCATATATGATTGAATCTTCAAAAATTTGTTTCTTCAAATTTATAAGGCCTGTAAAGTCTGCAGCAGCGGTGCAACTGCAGACATTAAATACAAAGGAAGCAGCTTCAAAATCAGCATAAACCCCATTGTACCCGGCCTTGTCAACTGTGATCTTGCCGATACCGCCAATACCCATATTTCAACTTTAACCACCTCATCCGTTGAATTGAGATTTAATTTCTGAATGAGAGTATTCTTCAGGTTGTCCATTCCCACCGGATGCTTGACAACTGGTAAGGACACTCTGTCCAATGTCTTAATCAGATCATTCACCACTATCTTCACTAACCGAACTCCGAAGCTGCAATGACCAGGGTATGTCAATAAAAGAGTAAAAGTACTAATTTTTGTCCTCGTTCTACATCTGTGTAGAGAATTGCAAAAATACTAGTAAAATAAAATTCACTGCAAGGGAAAATTTGGAAAATAGAACATTATTTTTATACATATTATTTTCTGAGTGTTCCGCAGGGACATGTCCCTCAAACCCCGTCCCCGTCTCTGATGGCATTTCGGGTAGAGGGGATAGCAGGGGATGTCCCCTGGTTGTCCTCAAAAATCTTTTAAATCTTCAAAACATTTCTAAATTGTGCTGCAGGCATAGGAAATGTTGTGGGGATGTTTGGCTGTCTCCCAAATGGTCGGGAATGTCTGTTTATTTATTACATTGAATGGCCTCTGGTAAGACAAATTTTTATAATGTTTTACAAAAGTCGTTCTGTTAAATATACCATAACCACACAATATAACAGCAGTATAATATACAGTATTGTAACAGCAGCAATAAATATATCATGATTCAGATTCATGCTAATAATATATGTTATACTACAACAGTTCATACTAACAGCTAAAATTTGGATTTCTGATTTCATTTCATTGTTCAAAAAAGTCTCGAACTCCAGAATTTTCGATATCGTATTAAGTCAGTTATCGTTGTCAATAGCAACAAAAGTGATTAAAGGTGTATTGGCCATGGTCTTGTACAGTGTGGTATTGTGTGAAAATGCAGACAAACAATTTCTTTATGGAATGTGGGTGGTATGCAGGCCTTTGTAGACATCATCCAGCATCACTTTTAACAGTGTAGAAATTTGTGTATCTCTCTTCTCTCACTCTATCTATCTATATATATAGACTATAGTTGTTCTCCCTACCGTCTTTAAAAAATGGTCTTTCACACTGCCATCCCCAACTGTCCCAGAAATGGTATACAACATATCATATTTAGGTCTAAAAAGCAGTCTAGTATTTTATCTTTTAATTAATTTATAAAAATTTAATAGATTTTAAAGGAGTTAAATTTTATCTTTACATTAGGCAGCATTATGTTTTTCCTCTTCTTATGTCTAGATTATATCTAGATCTATCTCATCATTAGGGACTTACAACCTTTTCTCAATCTTGGATAGTACAATGGAGGCATGTGCATTCAACCATATATCATCCATATCCGCACATATTCCCATTTAATTGGCAATTATTACATTCCCTCTATCTAAACAATCATTCTTTTGATCCTGTCAATCCCTTGTTCTAGATCAATATCTTATGTGGGATCACTTCTACACCTACAAAATTGACCCTTGAAATCAAGAAATTGAATTCAAAATTTTCTTACTCCCACTCAATTTGTACCCCCTTTCGGTGAAAGTGCTAGTGTATTAACATGATACAAGTTTCACATGATTTATTATTGTCCTTATATTTTAAGGCATTCAATGCGCATTCATTTAATGTTGAAAAAATCATTAAATATCATTCACATTTAAGAGAAGGAGAATTCAAGGAACACTTCAATTGAAATATTATAAATCTAATTATGCATCACATCTTTTTAAAGCATCTATGTAACTAAAAAGTGTTGATGTCATAGTTCCACGGAGTTTCGGTGACGGTGATGGGGATGGGGGGATGGCAAGGGACGGGTTTCGGGGGTGCGGGGGTGGGGGGCCTAAGTTTGGGGGTGGCGAGGGGACGGCGGGGGGGCAGTGTGCTGAAATACATATAGTACTAGAAAAATTAGTTATAAAAAGATATATAACTGTAAAAGCCTAAGGAATAAGTAAATTTTAGAGTTTAAACACATTGCAATGATTTCATTGAACTAGTGAACATTGAAACAATGAAAATCGAAATGAAAATATACTTGTAACTTAATAGACATCGTGATTGGAACGAGAACTAGTTGTTTCATAATTTGAATTTCAGAATTTCATAGTCATGATGCATTCAGTCAAACAGTTCACATGCCTCGCCTGTGCTTCCACATTTTGCAAACCATAAAATAATATAAATAAAAAATTTTGGAAAACAATTATTAAATTATTTTTTATTTATTGAAACACTGCCACTTGCGAACTGTGTCACCGAACTGTTGAACGAATCCCTCAAAGGGATGTCAAGTCATGGAAGAGGCGATGAAGTCATTGGCTTCCATGAGCTGACATGCCTTTGAGGGATTCGTTCAACAGTTCGGTGCCTCAAACAGATGTCAGTTCATGGAATGTGAATCTCCAGATGCAGTCGCACAGGCACGCACGGGTAGAAATGAGAAATAAAACAAAAAAAAAAAAAAATTACACTTGACTTTAGACTTGAGTGAAGTCTTACAAATTCAATAATATAATATATTTATATCTATATTAAACTTTAAATTTAACTATGTAAATCTTTGTTTTTTAATTTATTTATTTTAAATCATTATTTTAATAGGGGACATTGGAAACTTGGAGACTTGGAGACACCCAGAAGACTCTGAGTGGAGACGCCCAGAAGACTCTGAGACGTGACGAAGTCTCCTTTTGAAGGAAACATTCAAGAGACGGTAGAGGGACGGGGAGACGGCGGGGGGACGTTTCCTTGACGTCTCCGCGTCTCAGAAATGTCCCCATCTCCGAGACAGCTCATTTTTCGCTGGGGGGTTGGGGGCGGGCGAGGGGGAGACGCGTCCCTGTGGAACTATGGTTGATCTTGATAATTTCCATGATTAAAAAGTGTTGTCAACCAAGGAGAACACGATCATTGTGATGCATATATGTTGTTAGTCCTTAACAATTAGAGAGGAGCAATATTTGATGGAAGACAAAAACTAGAAGTGTGAAATTTACCAAGTCAAATCCACCAACCGTAGGATAGATTCGTGAGCCATGTTTGTAGATTCGACCCCCAAACAAGTTAACAAACTATTATAATTTCAAGGAAAAAGAATAGACAAAGAGGAAATATATACAATCCTACAATCGCAACCCTACAAAAGAAGAAATTTCATTAAAATGAGACAAACAAAAATCAATCTCCCTACTGCTGTTACAAGCGAAAAGATGATTCTTGAGCTAGAAAAAAGACTTCTGTGGGATATTTATTGGAAACTGACACGGTGGCAGTGCCATTAGGATAAGGATAAGAATGGAAATATTGCAGCGATTGGATCAGATTGCATTCCTACAGATGAAATTGTTGTTCAACTGCCCAGAAGTTTTTTCAGAGGTGAGACAATTCCGACATGAGACAAATCCAATGGGCTGTGCCCACAATATATAACCTATCCGCTAAAAATAATACCAAAAAATATTTTCATCTTCCCAACTTAAAAATTTATATATTACATACTAAACTTTTGTATTATTGAACTCCTCTCTTATAAATAGATTCATATGTTTTCTTATCTATATTTTCCCAATCCAAAATAATACCAGAAGCTAAAACCCCTTCTCTAAACTCTAGGATTAGATATTTGAAACCCCTTCCCAACTTAAAAAATTTATATATTAGATACTAAACTTTTATATTATTTGACTCCTCTTTTAAAAATAGATCATATATTTCAGTATCTATATTTTTCCAATCCAAAATAATACCAGAAGCCAGACCCCTTCCATAGAACTCTAGGATTAGATAATTATACTTCATCATCTATCATTCAGCAGCAGTCATGAAATAATAAACCAAAAATATTGAAAAACAAGCAGAAAGTGAGATTCATCACTTACCCTTGAGTTATATCCGTGGACCAGCCTGAGCGAGAAAGGATCTGTTGAAGGGCACGCTTCCACTCATCAATGTCTTCTCTAGGGCATTGATACGGATTGCTATAATGTTTCAGAAATGAATAATAATAGGGACTTGAGATCTTTTCAGGATATCTAACATGAGTCGGATCCACATGATAAAAGAGAGGAACGATCAAACCAGGGGAGCTGAACACTACAGCGGCTTCCTTGAGACACCATGCTGAATCTGAATAGCCTTTGGAAAATACAGGAATGCATATGGCACTGCTCTCTATTGCTCTTTCCAAGCTCAACCCTATAATTTCCCCCTTTTCCAACTTGTCACGGTCTAAGATGACATTCAATCCTGCTGCAAAGAGAGCTTGAAAGAGATGGTCAACCAGAGTCTTTCTCACATCTTCTCCCCTGAAACTCAGAAACACATGATACCTCTTACTGCTTTGGAACGCAAGTTTAGTTGTGAAGGCTTATATTGTTCCATCTTAGAGCTGGATCTGAACAGGAAAGCTTACTAACAATGAAAAGAAACAGAAGATTCAACCCAGAACTTGAGACAGAGAAATCAATAATACAAATGTTTCAACTCCGATGACACACCGCTGTGCCCTAATTTTCTGTAGTTTGACTCCGATGACACACTGCTGTGCCCTAATTTTCTCTACTTTTAAAAATGACGGCCAACAGCGGGCTGGCCCACATTCCTAAACTAATGGTGTGCAGTCATAGATTCTTTATCTATGCAAAGTTATTTGATCCATTCAATTATATATATATTTTTAATTACTATGTTTAATATTATTTTGTTTCACTTAACAATAGTTAAGAAGAAAATTATACTATATATTGAAGGTATGTCAAAGTTTGTATATAGAGAGAAATGAATTAACAAGTTTTTTATGAATTTGTTTGATATTTTTTATAGATGGTATTCTTTCTATTTTTATAGGACTATATATCCTTATTCTAATTTACATGCACACACTTTTATACATTTAGTCTATTCATTTGTTTCTCTCACTTATACTTGTATTCATTTCTATGCACATGTCATTCCCTAATATTTGACCTTATTTTCTATCCTAGACTATTTCCTAGTTATGAGGTCATCTTTGTGGTCATGGAATCATCATACCGTATTTTTTAAAATTTTAAATTCAAATTTGACTAAATTCTTGTCTAGTGGGTTTGATTGAGGTGTAGTGCCCTTGTGGCCCAATTGTGCAACAACTCATCAATTTTTTTAACCAATATTGCTAGATTTTTTTGGTATGAAAATAAGGTGACATTAAGTTCAACAATGACACCTACCTTCTATTGATATTTGATTATCAAGAGAAGTACAATTAAATTCATTTATTAATTTACATGAAGCCTACATGCATATTACTGGATTGATCTAGATTAAGCTTGAGGAAATAAATATATCCATTACATATGTTGAATTTATGATTGAACAATACCTACTGAATTTTAGGGTTTTTAGAATATTAATTGAAGGATCTCTTTCAAATCTAATTAATTATCCTTTTAGTATTTGCTTGTATTTTAGACTTATAGTTTAAGGCTATTTTATTCTACCAACAATATATTTGCTTAGATTATTATTGAAGGGTCTTTTTCAATTGTGCATGGCTATTGGTAATGCCCATTGCACATAGAAATGGAATTGCTAATTTTAAAAATTGGACATATTCAATAGAAAAAAGAACTTAGTGTATTGATGAGAACCCATAGATTATTTAGGGCAATATGTTCATTTATGGTATTGTATAGTTACATTGAAACTAATATTCATAGCACAAGTTGAAAGCCCAAGAAAGGGACGAATATATTCTCAATCTATATTTGTATATAATACATGTTAATTACTTAACTACTCTCTCAACTATGTGAGGCCTTCAGTGTGTCTTTAGTGCATATTAAATTACTAGCAATCACACTTAATGTCTCATGGGCATGTGAATATTTGTAATGAGAGCAACCCTTGATTAATTAAAAAATTATAAAAGAATGTAAACATTATTTTTGTGGTAATGAAAGTCATTCCAGACATAGCATATTACAAGGGGTCGAAGTATATTGTTGATTGAATTGTCTAATGATTTGAGGTGATATTGCATGTGCATAATCACCCTTCTTCCTTTTGAGGGAGACATATGCACTAACTTGGATGTGGCCATATTACTAGTGGTTAAAACTCAAGAAGATATCTAGATCCGCTAGACACTACACTTGCAAGATTTTAGTGAATGTGAAACATAATGAGCAATGTCTTTGATGTCAATTGATGCTCAAATCTAATATTATTTTGAATGAGAATGATGGTGATTACGATGAGAAACCAAAATGATTGGGATAATGTGTAATACTTTGGTTAGGGCTAATTTTCCACACAATGTGACATTCTTATTTGGTCATATAGATGTTGATTATCTATATAAAATTTTAAGGATAGTGAAATAAAAGTATTTTCGTTCTTGAAACGATTTTTATTTTATTTTTTGGTATTCATGTAATGACACCTTGAAATATATATTCATTCTTACCATAATGTAATCATTGTATTTGAGCATTGATTATTTTCTTTCATTACAAGATTGCTTAAGTTGTTAAGTTGATTTTTTTATGATCTTTCAAAGATTTGATATAAATATTGGGAGTACTAAATTTTAACTAGCCTCATTCAATAAATTTCAATTCATGAAATGAGTTTTATTTCCTTTACAATAGAAAAACAATTTAATTTTAGTGGTCACTTAGTCATCCTCATTCATGGTTTGGGCCAAATGTCACTTTTCAAATATAATACTTTATATGCTAGAGCATCCTATGGGAGATCAATTGAGGGGGAGATCCTCTTTAAATATTGACAATGAACAACTACCCCACACAGTACTCTTGTGCATTAATTGGGCCAAGGCTCACATTTTCTTGGGTGTTTCTCAGACGATGTGTTGATTGGAGGGTTTTTTTATGAAATTAACTACTAACACCTATAAGGAGAGGTGGTGATATATGCACTCCAATTATGGTTTTTTTCAAATTCATAACATCTAAGCATGTCAAGTTCATTGAATTCAATTGAAATAATTGGTTGGAGACAATATATGAATTGCCACTCTGGGTGAAGCCATAATAGTGGTTTACAATTTGATGGAGGAAGGAAAATTGAGAAAAAATTATCCCATGGCAAAAAAATTGGTTTGCGGGGTTCCCATGAACCTACAAGTTTGACTGAACCATAAAGGGGTTCGAGCGAACCCATTAATTATTGGGCCCACATTTCTTGCCCAAAAAATAAAGGAAAAATGCATATTAATGGGGGTTTGAATGAACCCAGGTTCGCTAGAACCCCCCTTTTCCCTAATTTTTTAATTTGTTCACACAAAAAACCAAAAATTTTATGCTTTCAAGCTCCGGTTGAGGATGAAAATGGGGGAATATTTAGAAACCAAACTTGTAATCAAGTAGCCTTCAGAATGAGCTATCCAATGAATATAATTTTAATATGTTTTGGTTTTATTATGTATTTGTTTTTTTAGTTTTATTAAACATAGGTTTTTCATCGAAAATGAAGGTCTTTGTTCGCACATGTGGAAAAATAGTAGATTATCAAAAAAAATTTAAAAATATGAGTGTACCAGATATTGAAGTCCTTGATCCAACCAAAAAAATTGAATTTATATATATAAAAAAATTTATGCGTTATACGGTCGCTATGTCTAAATTGTCATTTGATTGACTTCGAAACTTGATTAAAGAAAAAATATTCAATAAAAAAAATCTAACCAAGTGGAAGCACTAGATATCAAAGTCACAAATGTAAATTCGAAAGAATTGGAATTTTATCCTTCATGGAAAAAAAGTTATGCATTATACGGTGTGCGTCACTTTTTAAAAATGTTTTTTTGAAAAATACCAGTTTTTGTGGGAGATGGAAAAATAAGTGCAATCTAATTTTAAAAATTTGAAAAAAATATTTTTAGAATCTATAGACAAAATGTGATGAGACTCTAGTTTGCATCATCTTCAAATTCCTCATGGTTTAGCCACTATAGGTGCCTAAATGTGAAGATTTAGTTAAAAATTAAAAATTTAGTGTCCAGTTTGGCCAAAAATTATAAACCACTATTGTGGGATCACCCCTCTTTAGGTTTATCTATATTTATTCCATCTAGTTGATCAAAGGGGAGTTCAATCCATTCATGGAAATGAGGTGGGAAACACATTACAATTCATGAATATGCATGTATAACACATCTTGAGCTATTAATACATCTAAAAAATAGATACCAAAAAAAGAGAAAAAAGATGCCTTAATGTAATACTGGCATTACAATCTAAGTAAGATTGATCACATAACATACAACAAGTGCATATAGTAAGATATTCTTAGGCCTCCTCCAAAAAAATACAATCAAATTGGCATTCAAACACATTTCAATAATATGTGACAATACAAAGCACATTATACATCTACGACAAGAAGTAAATCATGTTAAGACATCAAATTTGACTAACTCTATACTCTATAGTAGTTATTTATAGAAAAAATCATTTTAATTAATTTAATTATTATCATGCACTCCCATATAATATCTTAGGCTAAATATTTAAGAAACTACTATTTAAATCCTTCTACAAATCTTTAATATTTTAATCCACTAAATATTGGGTTTACATATATTAGCCCTACTATTGCAAACTATAATAACCTAAGCCAAAATATGAAAGAAAAATATTTAATCATGCCTTTCACAAATGTTTTTGAGATTTAAGTAGATAACCAGATTTAGTATGTAATGAAATTGCTTGCACAAAAGAGGAAGATCATATGAAATATTGTAAAAATGTTGGACAATAGCTAAGAATAACAAGCCACTTATAAGATGCAAACCTCTAAATATCTCCAATAAGTACACAATTCACCATTTGATGATCAAATAAGACTCGCTAGCTCTCTATAGATACCCTATTTATGCCTAGGATATTACCCAAGCCAACTTAGATAACCATATATAAGTTCTAAGCCAACTTAAATAACCAAATAGAAAGTATACCCACATATATGCCTTATTTTGTTTGTGTTGGTCGATTCCTTTATAAAAGTGTGACAGGTTTGTATTTTTACCCTTAAATGTGAGATGATGATTTGATGATAAGTGCCTAAAAAGATCTTGAAAGTGTGATGGATTCTTTTGTTTAAGACTCTTAACTCCTATAAGACTCTATTTAATACATCCTTGTGAACATCAAATATTTTGAAAAGTTTTATCTGAAGTTGTTTGATAAGGTTGTAATGACCCATGGGAGTAGGTAGAGGAGACCCTAGAATAGTGATTTTAATATGTCTCATTGTAATAGAAAAGTTGGGAGATTTTATTTTGATGATAGTTATTTGATTATCTAGATAATCCACACGATCAATATTATAGACCAAATTACTTGATATTAAAAAATGTTAATAAAAATAATAGAAAAAGTTTGATTGAAAACTAAATTAACAATGATAGAAAAAGTATTTTAAAATTTTCAAAAAAATACAAATTTTGAATTAACATTTAAAAATCTGCAATTCATTAGTTTCCATCATCCTTAAATTCTTGACCATTTTCACTATAATCGATACAAATTAACAAATACTAAAAATATATAGCTTTTGAGTATCTCACTTAATCCAAAAAGTGAAACATGCTATTGTAAGAATATTCATCCAATATATTATATCAATGGCATTCATGTGCATGCATAGAAGTAGGTATTGACCTTTGTTTAAATGGTCAAGTTATATAATGTGAGGATGTAACTCAAAATTTCAAGTTACAAAATGGAAGGGCCAAATTTGCAAGAGGAATGTATAACAAATTGGTGGGACACAAAATTAGCTAAATAATATGCAAGTTATAAGCAAAGAAGTTAGGTCATCACAAAGATGTGTAACAAACTTAAGAGGCATGAAAACAAGTGAGCAAGATGCAAGAATTCAAGTTGTGTGCGGAGAAGGGAAGTGTAAGCACAAAAGATGGGCTTACAAAACATGCCATCAAAATTAAAAGTTAGCATTCCAAACCTAAATCATTATCTTGTTTTTTAATAATGCTCTAATGACTAAATATGATGCCACAATTAATTGTCTATCTATCTAAATGACTTTCACAACCACAAAATTAATCAAACAATTAAAATTCTCTAAGGTCATGAGCTAGTCAAACTACCCAACAAAAATATTTTAAGATTGTTACATAAAAATTGTTTTATTTATTGTAAATGTGTTTTCATTTAATTTAGATTTGTTTAAGAATTATTTTATTTTTATTTACCTAAAAGTTATCTTTTTCTTTTAATGAGTAAAGTGAAATCATAGGAGTTTTTTAAATAAAAGTTATCTTATTTTACTTTATAATAATATAAAATTTATTTTATTTAATTATATTGTTTATTTAAAAAATTATCTACTTCACAATTATTTTATTTATTTAAGAGTTTATTTAGTCAAAAGTTATTTTACTTTTATTTATTTAATAATTATTTGTTTTGTTTAAAATATCTCTTAAACAAATAAAATAAAATAACTCTTCATAAATAAAATAATTTTCTAAGTAAATAAAATTAACTTTTACATAAAAATAAAATAATTTTTAAATTATTCTACATATTATAAAATATATTTTAAATAAATAAAAATAACTCAAGTAAAACAAAACATTATATTTTTTACATACTTAACAATTATTTTTATTTACCACCCATTAATGGGTCTTCGGGGGTTCATCCCTCTGCCCATGCAAGGGCTTCAGTTCAGTGGTGTAACCTTGAAAGGGGGTGGATAAAAATTAATTTTGATGGGACGTCGAAAGGTAATCTGGGACCTTCGAGGCTAGGTGTGTTGCTCGCGATGATACCAGTAACATTTTAGCAATTGAGACTAAGAAGTTGGCGGAAGGCACGAATAACAAGGCGGAGGTGTAAGTTGCACTCCTAGCAGTGGAATTGGTAAACAAGCTACATGTAGAAAGATTGCATCTAGAAGGGGATTCGCAGGTGATTGTCAATGTGATTGCCAATGGCAAAGCACAAGTCTGGAAACTTGAAAAAATAATCAATATAATCTGAACCAAGCTCAATAATTTCTGAAATTTTAAAATTTCTCACATTTACCATGAAGGCAACACATTGGTCGATCAACTATCTAAAATGGCAGTGAAAATAGCTGAGCAATTTGGTTTGAATATAGCCGAGATTTGGCAGGAGGGATAAAAGGTGGCAGTCGATGTCAGCCTCATTAATGAAGCGGTCGATTGAAGTGGGGTGGCATCATTTCAATTTGTGATGGTATAGGGGCTTTGAATGCTAGGAGAGATCGAGGCATATTTACTCCTCAGCACTTTCGATGATCATTCATTTTTTTCTTGCAGGCTTTGTTGGTGCACGCCAAAGGTTGATGTCTGCAAGAGAATGGAAGCAAATTTCACTCTCAATGCCTCGAAGCAACAAATGGCATTTCGGGGGCCTTGTCATGAACGAAAGACTAAAGAATGTGTTCACCACAACTGACCCTTTCTTCCTCAATTTGGTTCGGGCTCTTTTGGGAATGGATTTTTTGGTTTCCAAGTTTCGTCATCGCACAAATATAGATATTTCTTCTCTGTTTTTTGCATGGGGCCTCCATTTCAGCTCGCAGGAGGAGGTTCGAAGGGTGATGGAACGATGTGTCAAAGTTGAATGGCGGGTTGGTTTGGAGGATATTTTGGCTTGTGCAGTGCCAAGGCAAGGTTTTGTTGTTGTTGTTGGTGACTGGATTGGCTTTTCAGGTGTGCCTCACTAATGGCACCCCTTTCTTCTGCATAGAGCTCTTGGCAATACCCTAGAAAGGAAGGTGAAGGCTAAAAAATAATAGGCTTTTATTCTGGACTTCGTGCATGATTGGGAGTTGGAGATTGTGGTTGGGATTCCCAGAGAGAAAATGAACCTAGAACTCTTCCGCTTCAAGCTGGTTGATGTGTGGTTGGACATGGAGTTGTAGAGGAAGGCTCATTGTCATAGTGGGTTGCGTGGGAGGGGTCGTAATGAAGCGCAAGGTGGTGGGCGAGCTTGTGGTCGCAGTTTTGGTCGAGGGCTTGGTTGCAAGGTTTGAAGTGGGGTAGTTTAGTGCCCTTTCTTGTTTTCTTTTGCGTCTTTTTCTAGTTCGGTTACTAAGTGTCTGTGGACCTGAATTTGATATAAATTGTGTAGATTTGTTTTGTGGGTGTTTTGGGTAGTGTAGTTTGTGATAGCTATTTTGGTTTGTGTGTTTATGCACTCATTTGGCGACTGCAAATTCTAGGTGGGGGTTGTCATTTTGGGGTGTTTACAGTTGGATCATGGCTGGGTTGGCTTCAGCCTCTAAAAACAGATAGTTCATATTTTTTGTATTTTCACCTTATAATTTAATAATAATAAAATATATAGTTTACCGACCAAAAAAAAAACAATTATTTTTATTTACTTTAGAATTATATAAAGATATATTTTTATTTTATTGTATAACTATTCAAAAAAAAATCATTTTTATGAAAATATTTCATTATTATTTTATTTACTTAAAAAAAATACTCTTTTATTTTATTTATATTGTTTCTTTTGCTTTTATTTTAAGAATCATTTTATTTTATATATATGTTAAATTATATTTCATTTTTTATGTACATTGGAGAATAGCAATAGCACATTAAGCAACCAATGAGCCTGTTGAGACAAGAGGATGGAATGTATACTTCCATTGCCTTGATAACACAAGTAGAGGCTTCCTCCTTGGACAAAATAAAGAGTATCCAATAGAACAAAGGAATGGATTAGCAAGCTAGTGCCTAATGGCGAAGAACTTAAGCTTGTTGTTGACTCCTAAGACTCCACCATCAACCTACAAGGGAAGATAGAGAAAATAAATGGTGAGTGCGACAATAGGCAAGAGAAAAATGTGATCGAAATCCCCAAGCTAAATGTGATCGAAATCCCCAAGCTCTTAGCAATAGAACTCCTCAATGATCAGACCCTCCTTAAGGAAAATATCATAGTTTGACAACTCTCTAAGTACTCTACAAGACTCTTCAAACTCCCAAGTCTCTGAGTTGGTCGAGCTGAGTCGACCAAACTCCCACATTGAGTCTGGCCAAGTCCTGCTCCAAGACTCTTAAGTCCTAAACTCATACTCTACTAGTACATGAACATAACAAACATAGTGGCTAAAATTTCAAATTTTGAGAGTTTGAGGATCATTGACATGTGTAATGTTTGAATTATGACAAATTGATAGTGAAATTAGACTTTTATGTTCTCTAAATGCATTTATTTCTTTTTTTGTGTAATTATGAGGTTTCTTTTTGCCACGTCAACATAGAGTTTTTTGCCGAGTTAATGCTAAGTCCCTAGTCTGAGTCAAAATTTTGGGTTGTTGAGTCAAGTCTGAGTCAAAGTCCTAAAACTATGAAAAATATAATGGATAACCAATCCATTTCCCAACTTAAGTGTTGGATTGAATAGCTCAAATGAGAGGTGAAGCTAATCACATAATGTAAAGAGGAAAGGAAAAGGTAAATCTACAAGAGCTCAAATTCAATGAATCAACCTAATTGAAGGGTTAATGGATCTCAATGTAATGCCAAACATGGAAAGTATTGATGATGTCCTAGCTGATTTCAAGAAACTCACATTGAGTAAACTGGTCAATAGGCAAAATATTTTAATATGGAGGCCATCGACAAAATGATGTAGATGAGTTGATTAATAAATGAGTACAAAAGAACAAATGCTCAACGAAACACTAGATATAGTCATATCATGTCAACCATCAAACCCCAACACTTCAAGTGGAAATTTATGCAAGAACAAGATCAAGATGCCATGGTCAAGGCTCTAACTACATATGGTGACTATCGAAGGAGAGAAATCACATGTTTGGACAAAACTGTGAATGTAACTTTTAAGCTTATGGCTGGATTTCTGGTGGAATATTTTAGTTTGTTCCTTGTGTCAATCCAGGAACATAGAACTTATGAAAGGTGTTGGGGATATATGCCTAAGGGCTAAAATTAGTAAATTAATCAAGTATGAAATGCAATTAGAACACACAGGAATTCTATAAATAGAAATCTGGTTCAATCTTCCTTTTGCTTTATGACAAGAACTATGGCAGTTAGTAAAATAACAATGCAAAAATCCAAAATGCAATTTATGATTCAGGGTAAACCCACAAAAGTGGTTTACAATTTGAGTAAGGAAAAGTGGTAGAAAAAGACCCCATACAAAAAAATTTGGTTTTGGGAGTTTGAATGAACCCTTTCATTCAAGCGAACCAAAAAAGGGTTCAAATGAACCCTGGTTCATGTGAACCAGTTAAATGCAAGGTGGACCCCATTCCCACAAAAAAACAAAGAAAAACACCTTTTGGGAGGGGGTTGAATGAACCGAACCCCTGGGGGTTCGCCAACCCTAATTCCTACCTTATCAACCGCCATCAAAAAAAAGTCCAGAATTTTGTGTTTCAAAGCTCGGGTGGAGGATGAAAATGGAGGAGACTTCACAAACCCAACTAGAATCAAGTAGTCCTTGAAACAAGCTATCCAACGACTAATTTTAATATGTTTTGGTTTTATTATATATTTGTTTTTTTAGTTTTATTAAACATAGGTTTTTCACCGAAAATCAAGCTCTTTATTCTGCACGTGGAAAAATAGCAAATTATCAAAAAAAAATTGAAAAATATGAGTGCACCAGATATTGAAGTCCTTGATCAACAAAAAAAATAAAATTAATATACAAAAAAAATTATGCATTATATGGTCCTATGTCCGAATTGTAATTGGTTTGACTTGAAACTTGATTAAAGAAAAAAATATTCAATAAAAACTATCTAACCAAGTGGAAGCACTAGATATCGAGTTACAAATCTAAATTTGAAAAATTAGGTTTTTATCCTTCATGGAAAAAAATTTATGTGTTATACAGTGAGTGTCACTCCTTAAAAATGTTGTTTTATGAAAAAAACTATTTTTTGAAGGAAATGGAAAAAGAAGTGCAATCTGATTCCAAAAATTTTGAAAAAAATATATTTAGAATCTACAGACAAAATGTCACGAAACTCTAGTATGCATCATCTTCAAATTCCTCGCAGTTTAGCCGCTATAGGTGCCTGAAAGTGAAGATTTAGTTAAAATTATTTCAATGTCCAATTTGGCCAAAAATTGTAAACCACTATTGTGGGATCACCCTTCAAGCTTTAAATAAACCGATTAATGTTGCTAACAAATATATAATTGTTGGAACTATCTTATTCAATGATAAATAATGCTTGACCAGATTGCAGAATCAATATCATAATAGTAAGCATACACATAGAATTAAATCAACATACAAAAAGCTAAATCACACATACCGAAATGAATCAACTAAAACATATCACCGGATAACACAAGAAGTGGGCCCTGCCTTCTTGGTTCAACTGATGATGGAATGAAAACTTCTTGTTTACATTGAGCTAATCATACACATGCAATACTAATTGAATAGAATTTAAATTAAGCAAAATTCACACGTATATTGATCACCATTCATTTTCTCAAACATGCATATATATACTAAGGCTTATAACTATTGATGTTCTAAAACTAATATGAGAATGGTTTGTTTCAGCCTATGGCCAACAAACCAAAACCAAAATCTGATAAATACAAAACATAGACTACTGGCCATAAGACAGTCTTAAACAACAAAATGTATTTTTGAACATCAAGACAATAATTGGTAATTGGCTTCCTTCTCCATGCCCTTCCAGACAGATGCAACTCCACCTTAGTTTTCTCCTGCCACGTTAACCATCAAACAAATCAGCATCTCTATAGTTTTTAGCATATTTAGTAGTTTTAATCTTCTTTTAGGAAAAGTAATCAAAATGGAGACAAAAAGGGTAATTTAGGAATGGTAAAAATAGGACATTTTCCCTCTCGTCACCACAAAAGACAAAATCTTGGTTGAAACAAACGATAAACTAGATAACTAAGCAATAAATCCAAATGAATAATTTCACATCAAGTGATTATTCTTTAGCTATTTTTCTATTGCATATTCTTTTGTAAAGGGAAATATTCTTTGATTTGAAATCCTAAAACTAAACCCTTCTTTTGTAACTAATTTTTGGCACCTTATATCTATTAAAGGGCCATCAATTTGCCTTTTTTATTATGAGAAATTGTTGAAAACTATGGAACTAGCAATAAAGAATTGTTATTGCTTAGTTTCCTTCGCGTTTTTTTTGTGTAGATGAATTTTGTCTTAAAGTACTGTAAATCCATAATTGTATATCCCTTCTCATGTGCATATGAATACCAATACAACTTGAAAAGTCCTTCATTTTGTGAAATATTGTGGAATTGTGTCATTTTTCTAGGTATTTCATAGTCTCTTTCATAATTTAAAATTTCCTTTGAACCTTGCACCATTTGTACGTAATTATGACTTCATCTAGTGAAATATGGGATGGTTTTTTTATATGTAATTGCTAATTTATGTTGTAGTTTGACAATCTTCATACATAGGATAGATCTCTAACCCATTCCTTCCTCCCCTTTCTTTTTCCAATTTGTTTATCTTACAAGTTTCTTAAGCATCAATCACTCACAAATTTGATGATCACATTAGGGTTTGAATTCATTGTTTAATTTGGCAACCCTAGTGCTTAAAGTTCCTGAACCATAAAGGTCCCTCGTTAAACAATGTCCACCACAAATTTTTGGATTAACCTGTATGTCAAGGCCTAACAATCAAAGACTTCAAATAATTAGATTGTTTAATTTTCTGACAAGAGATAGAACTCAATGTGAAATTCATCCCTATTGATCATGGAAAGCATGCGCATCAGCACCACCATAGTCAATGTCCACTATATTTTGTCCCATGTTTTTTCAAACTCCAATAGGGTCGTACACACATTTTGACCAAAACTTGTGGCACACTCCATATCCTTCCAACTCATAATTAGGTTTTCTAAAATATATCTACCCTTGACAAAATCTATTTGTGAAAAGGAGATAACTTTAGAAAAATATTTATTTAGATTAACAATAATCACTTTAACCATAATTTTGCAGGAAATGTATTTCCACTAAACTATTAAGTCTTGGCACCTTTTCAAAAGTGATACCTTTATTGACTTGAAATGGATCTTGAAAATCGTCAGAATTTAGTTGATTGAATTGATTAGTTATACTTCTTAGTTCACAAAGAAAAAGAGCTTAATGTTGGAGTAGGCAAGATCTTTTTGCAAACTCAAAACAATCTACAAATAAGAATATGCAAAATGAGAAAATATTAATATGCATGTGATGTGTTTAAAATGTACAAATGAGCCTTTCTTATAAAGGCAACGATGAAGAGGTGAGAAGGTAGGAGTCAAACCCTAGCTACCCCTCCAAGTAGGAAACAAGTGTAGGACTCTATGGACAAGTGTCAAGACACTTGGTGAGTCTACATGAGTTGAGATAAAAGACTAAATAACCTCTAAGTGAGCTCAAGTGTAGTGTGAATAGGACTCTACTAAGTAGGCTAAAAGCTAACTAGTTTGATAATACCTCTTTTCACACTAACACCCCCCTTAAGCAATGCTTAGGGAGTAAGCTAAACACTGAAAAGATGAGTTGCGACAACAAGGCCTGATAAGGTACTCATGTACAACAATGACCTTGCACAAATGGATAAAAAGGAGAAAATTCAATGGGAACAAAACTCCTCTCCAAATGAGAGAAAGAAAAGGATAAGACCTTCTGAAAAGATGTCCCATGAAGATAGGAACATGATGATGAAGAACTCTTGAAGCATGTCAAAGTTGTAAACTCTATCGAAGATGAACTGACCTGTCTGCTGGAATCAACGAACCTCCAAAAAATATTGATCAAGATAAGAAATACAGAACACTCCATGAATGAACATATAGAACACTACTCAACCATGAATACACAAATAGCACAAAGGCAATCAAACTCTATTTAGTTGAAGATGAAGATAGTACTATGATTCTAGAATACGATCAACAAATGCACGAGTAACCTATAGTACACTACTAAAATGTGCATCACAATGCTCTACATAAGCACTAGAATCTCACAAAATATGATCCACTAAAAAAATCCCCTCATAGGAGAGATAAGATAGAAGGTCTATGAGACCCCCCCAAAAGTAGAAGGTTCCTCTACTGCTCCATTGAAACCAAGGAAGCATTAGCATAACACTGTGATAATTCCCCCCTTAATGTTGATGAGGAAGAGGTATAGGGAAACCAATTGAAATCGGGCACAAAGGTGTGCATAAGAATTTAAACCTAGCATTAGGTCCAAAAATATGTATAAAAAACTAAAAAAGGGTGTGCATCAAGGCACACATGCATGAGACGAAAATCACAAGGGTCCGTTATTGTGATGGAAAATCAAAGCACTACACGACCCCCCATTACACTTTATAATTTAGCATCAGTACCAAAATCCCTCCTTAAGGAACATACAATCAATTGTTGTGGCACTTTATATGAGTGCATTTAAAAATTTATTTGTTGTTTTGAGTTCTTACAAGTTTATGTCATGAGGTGGACAATGAAAACATATATATCAAGTATGCCTTGCAAACCTCAAGAAATGATAGAAACAAAAAATGAAAACCCCCATTACTCAAAGCATGACCCCCTAAAATAATACAATGATATGACACTTTATTTTAGTGCATTATAGATTCCACAAAGTGGATTTGATATACAAAACCTCAAAAAGACATACTCAAAATTTAAAATTTTGAAATACAATCATGAAAAAATAACACGACCACTATGTAAAGCTCAAAAAATATACAAGATCAAAAAAAGGGACCCAAAAAGGAGTCTATATGAACCCAAACAAGCCCTTTGAAGTTCCAAAAATAGGACTTGTGCAAGGTGTCCTCTAAGACTCTGAATTTTTGAAAAAAATTGTACAATTGCAAATATATATTTATATATATATATATACCATTAGATAGAGAACGAAAAAGATACACATGAAAAAAAATTCACTCAAAAAGACATATGTATGCCCAAGAATGAGGCTTATGAGTTGAGCCAAAAATCAAAAAAGGTCAACAATGAAGGCAAGAGCTTGAGGTTGAAAACTGATGACATTAGCAATGGAATATTCCAAAATTCCACCCAAATATTCTTCATGGCTAGATTATTTCAAAACCACTTTTCATTTTCCAAAAAACCACTCAAAAAGTCCAAAACCACTCTTCAAACACCAAAAACCACTAATATTGGATGTAAGTGGTTTTGGTTGTGCAATGTTGACATCATCAAGGTATTGCACAAGCTGACTGTTGATATCATCACTACGCAGTACTCTATTTATTGCGAAAATAAAAAATATTAAAAATTTTGTTGCATAGAGATCAATATAGCACGCATTTTGAGACGAATGCATAAGAATTGAGGCACAAAGGATGAGGCAACTTGTTGATGCAATATAATACTACAACTGTATGGCCATTTAGATTTTCATACAACCATCCATAGATGGGCCTCCAAAACCTCCAAAATTCGTCTGTCGTCAATAAATACAAGTGTTATATATGAAAATTCATCTCTTGGCCCTTCTAAGTGCAACTGTAACATCCGTTTTGCTCCAAGAAGCACCATTTAAGAGTTGATGTCCACAAAGGTCACAAATTCAAGAGAGAAAGGGATTAAATTTGCAAACTTGCTCTAATACCATGTTGGAGCAGCCAATATCTGGTTGCAAACTCAAAACAATCAACAAAATAAGAATATGTAAAATGAGAAAATATCATAAGCATGTGATGTGTTTAAAATGTACAAATGAGCCTTGCTTATAAAGGCAAGGATGAAGAGGTGAGAAGGTAGGAGTCAAATTTTGACTACCCCTCCAAATATGAAACAAGTGTAGGACTATGTGGACAAGTATTGAGACACTTGGTGAGTCTATATGAGGTGAGACAAAAGTCTAGATAACCTCTAAGTGAGCTTAAGTGTAGTGTGAATACGACTCTACTAAGTAGGCTAAAAGCTAACTAGATTGATAATACCTCTTTTCACACTAACACTTTAGACATGCTTTTAACCTCATTAAGACAAAATTTAGCAAGGCACAAATGCAAAGTCCAATTCAAAATAGGGGTACTAAGTAGACTTTGATCAAACATGATTCAAATTTCAGATATTCCAACCACAATATTGAAAGTTCACAATGATACTTTACACAAATGAAAACATCAAAATGGAATAAGGCCATTCAAACAAATTAGTTGCAATAAAAAAACATTGCATAGTGGACAAAATAACAAGTATCCAAAAGAAATTTGATCTATCCTTGTATTCCTATGTGTATGAGCCCCATTTTCTCGTTTGCTCATCCCTTAGCATATATATACCCACTTGAAATATTGTAAAGGGTTCCAAAAGGGGATTATTAGTGAATTCAAAAAGATCCAATCATAGCCAAGTGTGACCTTGATGTATAAAATCATTGCAGAGCTTGGAATAGCTTAATGCAAGAATCAAACATATTGTACAAGCAACTCACAACTAGGCAAACTAGGAGAGACAATAGAGGTGCTTGTAAAAAACAATGCATTTGAAGACTCAAAATTTAGTGATTGGATTGCGAGATTTAATAGGCTACTTAAAGACAACTAAAGGAATGGAGACCAATAAATGACATGTAATGTAGTAAAAGAAAAGTTAAGTAGTAAAGAAAGGATGTTGGAGACAACACAAGAAGTAGAAATCAAACATTTCCTTTAAACATATTCCCCAAGAAAATGTTTCAAACTAAAGGAATGAAGAGCAATGATTATATTAATGAACACGAAAGGCCAAAACTAGCCCATGGGGCTAAAAAAGAAATATGTTAAAAAGGGAATGGAGTGTGTATGGTGTGGAATAAGAATATATCACGTGTGAAATGCACTAGGAGAAAAGTTAAGTAAAAAAGAAGTATATATGAAACAAGAGAAGTAGAAGTATAATGTGAAAAAAGGATAGAATAGATGGTATGGAATGTACTAGAGAAAAGTAAGTAGAAACAATTATATATGAAACAACACAAGTTGAAGTATAATATTAAAAAGGAATAGGAATATATTGTCTGGAATGTACTAGGAAAAGAATTAAATAGAAAAATACACATTTATGAAACAAAACAAATAGGAGTATAAGTCAAACATTTCATTACACATTGCCCCAATATTAATCAAGAAACCAAAAGGGTATATAAGAAAAAATTTAGACTAAGAATACAAACAACCTTGTAACGAAACAACAATAGTATCTCAATGAATTCAACATCCCACATATGAAAAAAAATGCATTGAATACTTAAATACTTATAACACAAGCATGTGCCAATTCACATCACTCAAATGTGAAACCCATAGATGGCCAAGACAAGAGCACTGTAGAGAATAGAATACCTGTTTTGCACTTCAAAGGATAGACGAAATCTGTTCTGCACTTTGTATGCGATACAATAGGCAGTGCAATTGTGAAAGCGCGTTCTTGAATAAGAAAGAAACAACCAACCATAGTACTCTCATAAAAAAAAATTGAATATAGAGTTGCTGCTTATGAAATGGGGATTAAGAGAGTCTTGATCAAAGCAAGAATACTGGAAAAACATCCAATTTCTTGGGTTTGCACAACATTTCTAATAAACCAAAACCTCCATCAGAGAAAAGCTAAAAGAAATTAGGAGTTGAATTCATATATAGTAAAACCTATAGTCAACTATCAAATATATTCACAAACTCTACGTCAAGAAAATTGTGAACTTGCAGAAACACAAGTCCTACACGATATAACTAAATGCACAGTTTGTTCCACAAATAGATTTTCAACTATACACTAAATATATACGATGCTTCTTTAATATAAGGAAGTCACTCCAACCTTGCATTTGCATTTTTAATATTAGACAGATCTCACAACAAATACTTCTGCAAAAAATTAGACAGGAGAACTTAAACAAAAATGTGTGTACGTATGAAAAATGAGAGGGAAGACAGATGGAACCCCTTCGGAAAAAGAAAATACCTGAAAAGAACATGTCCAGGCACCTCTTGCTTCAAGATAATTTAAGCCATCAAGCGAACTTACTGTATCGACTGAGTGGCCTTGCTTTACCACTGTATCTTGTATTGGAGCAGAACTGTTTATTGGTGTTCTGTTGTACAGATGCATTTATTGATAGCTCAAGCTGAGGCGAGATGTTTTCTGAAGCAAAAAACATCACATGGGGAATTCTAATGTCATGGTGATCATACAGAACATATTGGACACACAGATTTGGTATAGAATTTCTGCTTATAAACCTGCTTGTGTTCCCACTTCTACATGCATCCACACAGAAACCCTCATTCTCAATAATCTGTGAAGGTAAGGTTGTGACATCCTCATCCTCAACTATACCAAGGAGGTCACCCCAATTTCCTTCCATTGATATGGATGCAATTGGAAACATCATTTTGTTTGGCGAAGCATACAAAGTGGGATCTGCAACGAGATTCCCGGTGTACTCTGTGATAAAATCCCCTTCCTCTAAAAACTCTAATGACCGCACGCCCCAAACATTTCTTGTTGTCCTAAAGACCTCAAGCTTATGTTTCGGTCCATATTGAGTAACCCTATTCTGGCAGCTTGGTGGGCACCGGCAGGAAGGACCACATTCATAAACCACTGGTTTGGTTCTAACAAGTCTCCCATTTTGGGTATAAGGGAATTCTCCTCCATTCCTTCTGACACAAAGACACTCTTCCTCATCTGTACATCCTCCTAAACAGCGGCATCCTTCTGGAAGAGCAGGTTTGCCCAACCAGTCAGGATATTTTACAGTATGTACATAGTTGAAATCGTCTGTAGTATATACGTTGTCCACAGAATTTACAACAGTTATGGGGAACTTATTTTGCCCTTCTGCAATGTCTTCTTTAATTACAGCTACTGCGTTTTTGCACTGTGAATTGCGCCTAAATTGGACGGCGTTAGAACGTAAAGGAGGCTGACCTTGTTGTCTCTTGAGCTTGAACTTAAAGATCAAAAACCCTGACCGTCCCCTATCCTCCCACCACTGCTCAACCGTGTAAAGTCCATCATATCTAAAGCTCTGGCCGCCCCTTTCATTGGACATGCATTTTCTGATAACCCTCACAGGTTCCCTATGCTTGTAGTTATTGACCAGCGCCTTATTCGCCTTAGTGAGCTCTTGATCCTCAATTTGTTTCTTGCTCTTCTCATAATCATTTCCACCATGCCCGGTGTATATAAGCACATCTCCATTATCAATATTGTCTTCGTAACCGCCAGCTACCAGAATGCTGGTGGCCAGCGGAACCCCTATCTTTGTTTCTTCTGCTCCAACGAAGTCAATCCCAGCCTGAAGAGGCCTGTGCATGCCCAACATATTTAGCAGTGGTCGCGACTCGAATTCGTATCCAACTTGTATTCCCGGGACATGCCCTAAATACGTCTTTGGAAGACTTTTACACAGTGGTTTTGAGAAATCTACAGCTCTCTGATATAGCCT
The DNA here is from genome assembly GCA_007258455.2 of Sequoia sempervirens. Classification (NCBI taxonomy): domain Eukaryota; kingdom Viridiplantae; phylum Streptophyta; class Pinopsida; order Cupressales; family Cupressaceae; genus Sequoia; species Sequoia sempervirens. Next base: position 188,941 of record VDFB02325330.1, read on the forward strand.
GGCCTTGCTCTGTGGTGAAATAGCATAGCCCTCTGCCTCCTCCTGTTGCTCCAGCCTTGTAAGAGTTGCATAATATTCAGACAATACAGACATTACTTTCTTTGCAGTTAACATTTCTTGTCCTTCATTTTTACTTTCAAAGTTACCCAACAATCTCGAATCTCTCTGCTCCATTTTTTTTCTCTGCATGTTCTGAGCCTCTGTATATCGGCGTTTCCTGTTTTGTAATCTCAGGTATCCGCTGTTCTTCATTTTTTCTCCTTGGCTCAGAATTGGTTTTGACTGTGCCCTCCTTTATCTGAGAAAACCGTTCCCTGTGATACTCTCTAAACTCGCGCTTCTTCTCTCTTGCAGCGATGTGGTCCGGAGGCAACTCAAAAGAAAGCGGAGGAATATTGAGCGCTTTATTATAAGAGCCTCCACCACCTTCAGCCATCAAACTATGCCTCGCCCTGCCGTGCATGCATGCATTTGGGAAGAACTCTCAGAATGAGAAGATGAAATACAGAACTAAAGCCTGTCAACACAAGTTACAGACACAAATAGCTTGCCTACTACAGAAAGCAAAGTTGGCGTCCGCAAACAATTCTTTGGCGGGCTTTTGCATGCAATTCTTTGGCGGTGTGAACTGTCGACGTGAAGATTATACCGCGTTTAAAGCAAAATTTCTCGGGCCCGAAATGGATTTTGGGCCTGGAAAAAAAGATTGTCTCATGCGGCAACGACTATCCAGCCCCGTAAATGCATCGGAGGCATAGATGTCATCGACATTCATAACTGCACTTTATCTCCGAGTTAAACTACTACGGCCTGGTTAACGTCACACACTAAGCTTGACTGCTTAGTGTGGTGCCTCCATTGTTTCACCTGCCTCCGGTTTCCGTTTACCTTAGCAGTTCTGTTAACCGCTGCAGTCAGCAGTCAACCGCCCAGTTCCTGCCTATGATTCAAACCAAACTCAAAAAATGTTCCCGCGCTGCAAAGTTTGGTAGATGTTCGTACAGAGTTTGATCACATACAATAAAATAAAAGCTTCTCGTGGAATATTGTTATTGCAGAGGAAAGGCATGTGAAAATGCTCTGGCAGACATACAAAATCTGGAAGCATAGACAAGGGACGTGCCGAATGCCTGACATAAATGTGGATGGAATGCCAGATAGCAGGATATACACAAAATAGGTTTTTTGAAAGGATTGGGGAACATTCAAGCAAATGCAACTGCAGTTGTAAAGCCAGACTCGACAACCTTTGCCAGCAGCCTCCCTGCCTGTGCGAAAATGAGAGCTTCAGAATAGGGTATGGACATCCATTCGAGGAATTTTTTTAGATGTTGTGGTTGCAACTAGCTTGGTAGACATGTATGCAAAATGTGGAAGCATAGCCAAGGCATGTAAACTGTTTGACAAAATCCCTCAAATAAATGTGGTCGAATGGATTGCCATGATTGCAGGATACACAGAATATGGAAGCATAGACAAGGCACGTGAACTATTTAACAGAATGCCCCGATGAAATGTGTTATCTTGGAATCCCCTGATTGCAGATTATTCATGAATTTGCCTTTTTTTTAAGGCTTTAGGAACTTTCAAGCAAATGCAATTGGTAGGTAGGCTTCGTTGTAGGAGCTCGTCAGTACATTGGCTTTCATTATTCTATTTCTCGCTGCACAATGGAAGTATCTGCTCTACTATGTGTTGAAAATTTGCTGAGATAATGTATGTAGAATAATGTAGTGTAATTGAGAGGGAAATAAATTTGGAAATTTATTATTAAGAATGTATAGTGCTTTGATGGCACCAGCTGAGGTCTCTTTTTTCTCTATGAAAATGAAGAAATATAAAACTTAAAGTTGTCTCTACAAATTGCTTATTCTCTAGTTCACATGAGTCTCTGATATAGATCGATCCACAATAATCTTGGAGATCAAGTGTATCACATATAATTTGTACAAAATGACTTTCATAAGTTAACCAAATTTGAAGAAATAAATTTATCTCTATTTGATAGGTTCATCAAGAGTTAAAAAGTGTAAGTATAAGCACATTGTTTAACCAAAAATAATTTTATTTTGGTGAGGTTAAACTGGTTAACATTGTAGACAAGTGAGACCTTTCTTTGGGTGGGAATTATTTTCCTATCTATAGAATCATGCTAAAGAAATTAGTTTGTTAGAAGAGATGGTGAGGAGAATAGGGTTGGATTTAATCACAGAGGTTTGTAGTTAACAGTAATAATGTATAGATAATTTATATTTGGTATAAATTTAAGTGATTTTAAAAAAATGTCTTATAAATAATAAAATATTACATATATAATTGATAAATTTATTAATTTATAGTAAAGTTTTAATGTTAATAATTCGAAGAGTTTGTGTTTTATTTTATTAAACAATCTATGTTAAAAGTACCATTCTATTTTATATTGTTAATTCTATTGAATTTACTTAAATAAATAGATTATTTTTCATACATAAGTGAAACATATATAGAAATTACAAAAGTGATGTTGAACATATTTATAATTCTTATTCATCAATATTCTCATTTATAATGCTACATGTATATTTATATAGAATGGTTACATTTTCTAGTGTATTTTGAAAGTTTCAATCTTGTATTATGTTGGCTCTTAATGATTGCATCTCCATTCTTATAAAGAAGCCATTTAATGTCAAGACAACATAAATAGATAAGCCATGACATAAAGGGTAAGATCATCATCAAAGAAATAATTGTACTAGGACAATTGATAAGAGTCGTTAAGTTTTTTCCTCTTTGAACACTACCAAGCCTAGGAGGGTGTTTTCATGATGATTTTAGATAAGACAAAGAAGGGGAAATAATAAGTTACAATCCATCTATCAACTGACCACACCACATAACAACCAAAATTAAAACTATTTGACCTTAATTAGGTAGATAATAGTAGGTATGTGCATGCAACAATTGATGTGAAATAATTTTATACATTTTAAGATGAGTAATCTTAATTGAACAATGTACATATGCAATTTACAAATTACACTAGCATGATCCTTTTAAGATGCTTCGACTTGAATTCAATTAGAATATATAAAAATATAATACTGAATTATATTGGTGAATAAGATGTATCAACTAATTCTAAACTACCAAACACAACTAAAAGAAATGTGTTTTATTTATTTTTGTCCTTTTCCATTCATAATTAGTTCCTATTTCATTGAGAAATAGCATCAAGGATGAAACAATGCGATAATTTGTGTAAACTTGAAATGAGAACTATATTGTGTATTTCTCATTTCAATATAATGCACAAATTTATGAATCATCACAAAGTTTAGGTTTAATTTAAAATCCACAATATTTCAAAGATACCCCACTTGTTTTAAAAAGAGTGTATTGTACAATGATAATGCACCAAATCAAAGACATTGTGCAAGGAGGGAAAAAGGAAAAGGCATCATTCTAGTTATACCATGTCATATGCTAGCATATAATAAAATATGTTTCCTACATGAATAAGGCAAGGCCACAAAATATCATTTTTAACTATCTTGTATTAGATAATATATTATTTAATATATTTGTATCCAATAAGACATCATCTTTTATGCATATTAAATATATCCTTAGTACAAGAACCAACATGAAACAATTGAGTAAATATTTCTTTCTTGTTGCTGCTCACACAAATGCAAGGAAGAAACTATAAAATAGGGAATTTTATATTATAAAAAAAATCATATATTCTTTTATATCCCCACTTTACATGCGTTTGATAAGACTGGAAATAGGGGATATGGGATGCCATAGTTATATTTTAAACATGATGGTTTTCCTTCACTTGATGAGAGCTAATGTTATATTAATGGCCACGGTAAATTGCCATATCATATACAAATCACCTATATTGATATAAGTAGCATTTATGGATTTGGTAGGGTTGTCCAAACCATCAAAACTTGTGTACATCCATACACACATAATGTCTCTTTACATACTAAATAAAAACCTAAACCAAGGAAAAAATGCATTTTAAAATTTCCATATAAAATAAATTCCTCTATGATGTACCTAGCTTAGGCGAGCCCTCAATTTTAAAATCCATCTCATAAGCCAACCAACCAATAATCACTTATATATAGCTACATCACTATAAATTATCAATATTTTTTGCCTTGTAGTAAACTACCTAGTTTATGGACCACATGATGATGAATTTAAAAAGAACGAGTAATAAATAAGGCAATTTGATACACGAAAAAAATAGCAACAAAGAATTGTAAACTAAAATTATATAAATGCATATGCAAACAATAGGGGATCAATTTAGTTTGACAAAAACATATATGGGGTTATGAAAGTTGAAATAAAAGGTTGACAACAAATTGAGAGTCTTAGGATGACAAGGGGATACATGGTGTAAGAAAAAGAATTGGAGCCAAAACCATGGAGAATCCAACATATTCAATTCTAATAATTTTCACGTCTTCTATGTCAAGGTATTCTAGACTATTGATATTTTTAAAAGCTCATGTATAGACTAACTATATTCATCAAATGCTTTATATGGATTCTACCAAAAATAGTCTAGGTGGAGCTACCACTCAAGCAATCTTTGGAGATGGTAGATCAAGCTTGATTCCAACTCACTCCCTTAAGCTTGAATTTCCAAATTAGTGATGCCCAAACTATATCTCAATTTCTAAAAATAATTTATTTCCAATAGCTTTATAAAATGTTTGTGAATTGCTTTTTTCACATGCAAAAATTAAAATTAATTTTTGCACTTGTAGCTATTTATTTAATTAAATTATATTTGATATCAATCTAATTGGATTGACCATGTTATATAGGATTTTTAAATAATAAATTGGAACAATTATATTGTCACAAGATTTTCTCATCCAATTAAGTCTAATAATACTTAGATCTCATCCAAATTTATTGGAAATCTATTGAAATTACAACCACATTCTTGGCCTAAAATATAAGAGAAATACAATGGGTTGTTTGGAATACCATGATACTACTCCCAAACTAAAATAGAAAACATATTTGGAAGTGCTCTTCCTATTACCAATGCTACTTTCTCAGTTATCTTATAGCCAATTAAGTTTAAATTATTTTAAAATTTAATATATAAAATTCCATGATTTTTAGTGCCATTGACATTTTTCAAGATTCTTTTTCTTTCTTGCAAGTGAATGTATTTTAGTTTTCTCATGCACTTGGGGATTAAACTCACTACATAAATTATATTAGGCCTTGTAGCTATCTAATACAACATACTTACAACTAATATTTTATAGAATGTTGGTCTACATTGTTGTTACAATCATCTTTTCTTATTCTTTACTCTATTTAAACTAGTGCATATGAGTTGGTTTACTACTCAACATTCTAAATCTCTTCAATACATCATAAATGCATACACATATAAGTTATAAAAAAATCCACCACTAATTTAATTAACTTCTATAACAAGAAAACATTTCATCAATCCTAAATCTATCATCTTAAATTCTTTCTTCAATACTAATCTATAATTTTCAATTAACAAATTTCAATTTGTTGTAAAAATTAAATCATCTACATAAAAAAAAAAAAACTATTATAAAATTTCAAATTATTTTTCTAGCTTGGTGGATAGTGTGGCGTTCAATGCCACTCTTGTCAAAACCATTGCTTCAAATGCATGTTTATGAAGTTATACCAAGCCCTGCCTACTTGTTTGAGCTTATATAACACAATTTTCATCTTATAGAATTTATTTTCTTGAACCAAAAATATCATAGCCAATTGGCTACTCAACATAAACCTCTTCTTCTAACTCATAATTTAAAAAATATGGATTTTATATCCATTTGATACACATTCCAATTGTGTTGGGCTACTATTGCTAAAATTTCTCTTTAATTGTGTCCAATCTTGCCACAAGTGAAAATGTTTCATTATAATAAATTATATGCTAAATTTCAAATATTATTTTGTGTCCAATCTTTCTTTACACCTTTTAATTTCACCATTTTCATTGTATCTAGTTTTATAAACCAATTTGACACCAATGACATCTTTTTAGGTATTTGAAGATCCACTAACTACCATGTTTTATTTTTCTCAATCTTATAATATTCGCATACATAACATTGAAACATTTTTGTTACATATATGGATTCTTCAAAACTAATTAGATCAACTTCCAAAAATAAAGGAAAAATTAGTAAAATTGTCATTTTCTTCTTCATTTTGTGTTGCCTCACATAGTTTATCTTGAGTTTCTTGTCTTCCTTGACATTAGAATTGGTATTCCTCTTGTGTTTGGAGATGTTATTAATGGTAAAAATGAGATACTAGTTGTGGTGGATGTATTGCTAGGTATAGGGAAATTTTGTTACACTTCCATTAAAATATTTTATTTCAATACCTTTTAATTTCTTCTAGTCATTAATCCATTCTCGTTGTCATGATTCATCTTCATAGAAAATAACATATTTGAAAATTGTAGCTTCTTTGATAATTGCATTATATAGTTAACCTGGGAGATTCAATTCTAAAGTAATACTTTATCACATGCATGCATATTGGGGTTTTCTAAATATATAAAATATAACCAAATATATCACTTTTATATTATGAATAGGGGATCTAATTTCATAAATTTGATACAAGTAGGTATTAGGGGTTAGAAATCATATATGTAGAAGGTAATAGGTTGTTTATAAATGACATTCCAAATACTCTATATGTCACTTTGCAAAGGTAAATTAGAGGAAATCCTATTTATTAGTCTAGTTTTTTCTAGGATTGTGAAGCTATATTATTTTTACACCTCATGTTCTTGTGTGTGTGAATGCCTCATAATCCTAAGATATTTTCTTAATTCCAACCCTAATAATGAACAAAGGAAACTATGATCACACCAAGGTCATGCAAATTCAATATAAATCTTACCAAGTTTCCTAGAACTAATCATTAGGGACCTTTTGGTGATGTTATGACCATACCACAAAGAATCAACATGTATAGATCTAAAATCCTTCCACTATAATTTAGATTAATATTTATACTATAATTGAGATACTATTATTAGGGGAGTTTGTTTTAATAGTATAAAGCAGGAAGGGCCTAAACCCATTACAAAGAAGTCAATGAGGCATAAGAGAGGAGTCTCACAAAGAGTAAGACAACAAAAAAAATAAAGAAGGACGAGACTCACCAGCAGTGAGATTGGAAAGAATATCAAACAAAACAAGTGTCCCAAGAAGAGAGACATGAAACAACAAAAAAGAAGAGAACAACATAGACCAACAATATTTTTGACCGGAGCATGGAACCGGAAACAAGCTTTTGGAAGGACCCAAAAACATTGACAAAGATAATCAAGGTAGTTTGAAACAATCATATTAGGGTTTTTTCTCCCAAACACCAAGCCTAGAGAAAATATTAACGATGTTGGGAAACTCCCAACAACTTTAATACAAACACAAAATCAAGCAAAACTAAAAACTATTCTAGATTTTGTGACATTATCAATGGTAACAAACTGACCAATAACATCAACTATACCACGAATGATAATTTTATCCCAAAACTCTAAAGGGAGCTCTAGGAGATGAACCCAAACAAGAACTAAGTTGGTCTTGGTAGCATCAAACCAACAAACTAATTTTGAATGTAAAGAAAGGATTTACCCAAAAACTAGGGTCCACCTAACAAAACATGAGAGTAGTCCACACTGGAATTGAAGGAGAATAAAAGGAATGCATTCCTCAAAGCCTTCACCCTCAGCAAAACAAAACTACACCAACAAATAGATGCCCAACAATGAAATATCAATGTTTGGTCTCTGACCCAAAATCTCCTAATGAGAGCATGTTGTAGGAAAGCAGAGGTTTTGTCCACCCACTCATCAGGCTAAAAAAGGATAGGAGGAGGTTGAGGAACGAACTCCTCAACACTACACTCCAATTTACTACAGGGAGGATACAACACTCTCTTAGTAATAATAGGAATGAAGGCTTCACCCAAAGAAGGCGATATGGAACAAAGGTCTTGATTGGGATAGAGAGGGCACAATCTCCACTTCACACATGTCAATAGTAGAAGGCATCAGACAGGAAGATGAGGCAAGAAGATTTATCTTCAAACACACCTCAAGCAAAGGATTCTTGGGAGGGGTAGAAGAAAGGCCCTCTTGAAAGACAACCTATTCACAATTAGAGAAAGCTCAATAGAACCCAACCCAAAAACACCACATGCTTATCAACAATTGAATATTAGGCTTCTAGCCACATAGCCAGAAGAGGAACATTTCTCACTGGCATCCACCAGATCACTTGTAGAAGACATGGACCCCATACACTGCTTTGTAATGCAATCCTCCATAAGAATCTTTGAGGAGAGATTCTAAGAGAAATACTCCTCAAGAGAGCCACCCCTCACATCAACTTCAATAAGGGTGTCAAGGCTAGCGTAGGAGCCCAAGCTCACAACACAAGGGAAGGCACTAGGCACAATGATGAGGGCTTCAATCTTAGGAACGAATGCAGAGGCTATCACCACCACCACAGGGGTAAGGGGATTAAAAAGGGCACCAACCCACATGTAGGAAGCTAACTCTTGCTCACCAACACCTTCTCCATCTTTTAACTCATCATTGCCCTCGCCACCATCTACAAAATCTCCAAAGCCTTCACCTCCATTGTCCCCACCATTTATGGTTTTTCCACCCTTCATCTCCATCATTAAGATGTCTATGGGTGATCATTAATTTTGTGTGATGACTATCAAGGGAGTTTGTTGCTAGAGATATTTATATATTAAAAAATATAAAAAATATTACTTAACTTTGGATTATTTGGATGCTTTTTTTATTAATTATTATAACTAGAGAAGATATTTATTTTTTGTAAGACCTACATCTATCTTCATTTCAAACTTACCCTTCTCAATAATAGTGGTAATTAATCAAAGCTTATAGGTGTATTAAGAAGAGCTTAGGGTTCAAGGGTTGGATTTAAGATGAAGTTGGATAAGGTTATTGGAAAGAAACTCTTGAAAGATGGAATTGGAGGCTTTTCTAGCTTCATCTAATTAGTATTAGCTTGTCAAAAAAGGGAGATAGTAAGTTTAGATGAGGAGCAAGATAGTTTTAGTTACTTTAGTTGATTGTTTGATCAAGGTTGGGTTAAGGAGAAAATTATAAGTTATTGGTGTTCTTTGTAGAATTATTGGTTTCCTAAGAAGAGAATGAGGCTAAACAAATAGAGACATTAGAGGCCAACGAGGAGATGGCCTTAAAATGATCTATCACCTATGTACAATCATACAAAGTGGTACAAAGTGTTATAAAAGTTGAATATTTGTGCAAGAGATTTTGATTCCAATGCTTTGCAAAAATATTCCTAACAAACACCCTCTCGATATCAAAGACTCATCAAAGCTGTGAACTGGAGAATAAGCAACTTGTAGAGACAACTTTAAGTTTCATATTTCTTCATTTTCATAGAGAATAAAAGAGACCTCAGCTGGTGCCATCAAAGCACTATACATTCTTAATAATAAATTTCCAAATTTATTTCCCTCTCAATTACACTACATTATTCTACATACATTATCTCAGCAAATTTTCTAACACAGCAGAACAGATACTTCCATTGTGCAGCGAGGAACAGAATAATGAAAGCCAATGTACTGACGAGCTCCTGCAACGAAGCCTACCTGCCAATTGCATTTTCTTGAAAGTTCCTAATAAAAAAAGGCAAATTCGTGAATAATCTGCAATCAGGGGATTCCAAGATAACACATTTCATCGAGGCATTTTGTTAAATAGTTCACGTGCCTTGTCTATGCTTCCATATTCTGCGTATCCTGCAATCACGACAATCCATTTGACCACATTTCTTTGAGGGATTTTTTCAAACAGTTCACATGCCTTGGCTATGCTTCCACATTTTGCATTGTATGTCTACCAAGGCAGTTGCAACCACAACATCTGAAAAAATTCCTCGAATGGATGTCCATACCCTGTTCCGAAGCTCTCATTTTCGCACAGGCAGGGAGGCTGCTGGCAAAGGTTGTTGAGTCTGGCTTTACAACTACAGTTGCATTTGCTTGAATGTTCCCCAAGCCTTTCAAAAAACCTATTTTGCGTGTATCCTGCTATCTGGCATTCCATCCACATTTATGTCAGGCATTCGGCATGTCCCTTGTCTATGCTTCCAGATTTTGTATGTCCCAGTTTCACATGCCTTTCCTCTGCAATAACAATATTCCACGAGAAGCTTTTATTTTATTGTATGTGATCAAACTCTGTACGAACATCTATCAAACTTTGCAGCGCGGGAACAATTTTTGAGTTTGGTTTGAATCATAGGCGGGAACTGGGCGGTTGAATGCTGACTGCAGTGGTTAACAGAACTGCTAAGGTAAACAGAAATGGAGGCAGGTGAAGGCAACGGAAAGGAAAAAGTAAAATGGGCACTAAAAATGGGATGCTGAATGACCGGTTAACAGTGGGCCCCACGGCACGTCCACACTAAGCAGTCAAAGCTTAGTGTGTGACCCAACTACTTTTTCCATGGATAAAACATAATTCTTTCCAAACACTGCGAGCAATTTTAGTATTTTTGTTTTTTTTTAATATTTTTTTGAAAAACATTGCCACTTGCCAGCAATTTTAGTGTGTCTTTTTGTTGTTTCTGTTTTAATATTTTTTTGGCACAAAAAAAACATTATTAGCAAACATGATAGATCAGTAATAAATTAGATGGATTTCTGGTCAGCAAAATGTTTTCACAATTTTTTTAATATTTAACTATGGGAGGAAATGTATCAATAAATGAAGGGGTAAAGATAAAATAATTTTCAATTTTTTTGATAAGTCAGCGAAATTACTTTCACCCTGATTTAAATCATTTGGAGGTAAAATTTGAAAGCAATGGTAAAACAAAAAAATTTAGTTATGAAGAATTTATCTTAAGTTTATTTTTCAAAAGGGAAAGTCTGAAAATTGTATTGTCTTGGACAATATTACATTTATTTGTTTATAAAATATTTAATTTTTCAAAAATAATTATTTTTTAATGTTATATTTTTACAAATAATTATTCTTTAATGTCACACCTTTACAAATTGCAACACAAATGTCACACTGCAACCTAGAGACGTGGGAAAAAATTAATGTTACAGTTTATTATAATGTTTTTAAATTTAAACATGCAATTATTTTTAATTGATTAATCAAGTAGTTAAATATTTTTATAATTTTTATAAAATTAAAATATTTTTTACTTATTTTAAAATCGATCAATATATAATAAAATAAAATATTTGTTGGTATTTATTTTTATAAATATATTATTATAATGAGTTTTATTTAATTAGTAATTGTAAATACAATTTTAAATTAAATTAAAAAAACTTTTAAATAAATAAAAATATATTTTTAAAATGATAAACAAAAGAATATTTTAAAAACATTTATATAAAAAATTAGTGACTTTTTAGAGAATATTAAAATGTTATTTTAATTTATTTACTTTATTTTTAATTAAAAAGTTATTTTTATTTACTTGAGAATTATTAAAAATATATTACTTTATTTACATAATTTATTTACTTACAATTATTTTATAGATATTTTATTTGTTAAAGAGTTATTCTATTCATTATTGTGAAGTGAATAAAAAAAATTATTAAGTAAAAAATATAAATTAAAAAACTATTCTTGAATAGATGCAGGGAAAATCAAAATAACTTTTAGATAAATAAATAAAAATAACTCTTAAATAGATTTAAAACTTTAATACAATATTAAATAAAATAACTTTGAAGTAGATCTTATCACTTTAATTTACATGTTAATTCATAATATTACATTATGTCAATAATAAAAAAGTAAATTATTAAGAAATTACATGGATAAAATAAATCCTTCTCCAAAACATATTTTATTTATATACTATTTTTAAGACAAGTATATATCATTATGTGACATTTATATTACAATATTATTTTTTATTAATATGTGTTTATACATAATATAAGTATTTCTTTTGTAATGATATTTTGTATTAAGCAATTATTATCATACTAATTAATTAATCAGAAATATAAATTATTTCCACACCATCTCACTACAAATGGATGTATAATTGATTTGACGTTATCGCTTCTCCTTTAAGACCTATGTTGCACAAACACCATTTGTTGCATGTCTTATCAATTGACCTTATATCTTGCACAACTTTATGAAAAAAATAAACCAAAATTTATCCTAATTGACCTTCCAAACCTCTTTGGCATACCCATTGCACAAGGTGCGATTGCTAGTTAATATACAATTTAAAGAAAAATTACGAATCAGTTAGAGTAGAATCTAAGACTTTTATTGGTGATCAATCAATATAGATGTGATCCAAACCTTGTCTTTTTAAAATTTAAAATTTAGATTTATCTATTCTCATTATGAGCTGGTTTTACAACATGTTGAGTTGATTTGTGTGCTTGGTTATTGCATTTAAGGATATTTACCTATTTATTTGAAATAAGACCAAAACATTGGAGACCATCTAAGAGCTATGTAAGGACTTGTTATTGAGCATTTATATTGTATCATCCTATATCCATTGTATGCTTGTTTGTTGCCTTTCAACCTTTTATTTAAAGATATAATTTTAACATGTTAAGAGTCTAATTAGGATGAATTTGACTCTCACAATCTGACACTCTTTAAAGGTGTTCCTAAAAATTACCAACCCTTACACAAATCCAAACACCAGAAGTTAAGGAGAACATGTTCTAGTATCTAGCATTGCCCCAAATCCAATCCACTAGTTTTTTATCAAGTTCTACTTGAGTCTAGGTTTAGATATACACTCACAAAGGTGATCTAAAGGAAAAATAATAATTTTACATCCTAAGATCTTCATCAAAGAATTATAAAATTCTATAGCATTAACAAATAAACTTCTAACATCTATCACAACACTTGTTTATTATTGGATTTTGAACTCTAAGTATCACATTTAATGTAGTTCATTTTTTGTATTTAACTTAACCTTTATTTTAGTTATCAATCAAAACTCATTTTATTTAGGTTAATTGTTTGCTAGTTGATTAAATAAGTTTAATTAATGTAGATAAGTTTATGAGGGTGCATTTTTATGAACCCAACTACTCTTACACCTCCTATGGTTTGTCCTTCTATTAGGGTTTACAAATATGATGAATTTCTTATCGCATAGGGGTATGTGCAGGATCATGGTTGGCCAAAAAGTGGCAATGAGAAAAAAATCACGCCTTTCATCGGCCAAAATGAAAATACTGTTGACTTTTTAGGCTTGGGTGTCATACACACCACCAAAGCAAACACCAATCCTAGTTTTCCATATCGGATATCCGATTTGTAAAAAGTATATATATACAAATTTGTGGCTATTTTAAAATCATTTGACAGTCAACAACCCACGGGCGCACAGTGAGGAGGTTTTTCACGTAACGGATATCCGATTTGCCAATATCGGATTTGAAAAGGTAAGATTTTAGATTTTTATTTGCTTTGATTCAATTTTGAATTAGATTTGGATAATTTCAATAAGTTTTTTGTGGATTTTTTTTCAAAATAGGGTTTTTGATTGAATTTTTATGAAACAATTGAGTTTAGAATGGATTTTGATAAAAAAATGAATGTTTTTGTGGATTTTTTTTCAAAATAGGGTTTTTGATTGAATTTTTATGAAACAATTGAGTTTAGAATGGATTTTGATAAAAAAAAATGAATGTTTTTATGGATTTTGATTTAAAAATAGGGTTTTTGATTAAATTTTTATGAAACAATTGAGTTTAGAATGGATTTTGGTAAAAAAAAAAATGAATGTTTTTTATGGATTTTTATTTAAAAATAGTGTTGCTTATGTATTTGTATTAAAAATTAGATAATTTTATAGATTTTGTTAAAAAGTAGGGTTTTTTTGAATTTTTTTTTAAAAACTAGGGCATTTTTATAATATTTTCATTTATATTGTCTAATTTTAATTAGATTAATTATTTTTAACTTTAATCAGGCATTATGGCTGCTAAGAATGAGAATGCACAAATTCCACCAGTTGAGAATAAAAATCCACCAGCTGAGAATCAAAATGCAGAAATGCCAAATGCTCCAC
>VDFB02325331.1:0-13514 GCA_007258455.2 Sequoia sempervirens
CACCCAAAAATAGTTAAATTTCAAGTTTCTCAGTTTTTAGATGTTTTTACATTTTTGGATACCCTTTTCGTCATAATGAAATTCTCAATTTACGGTTTTTATTTTCTATTCCTGGGTTGAAAGATATTGTAGTTTTAGTTCCCCATATTTGCACCTAAAAATCTTTCGAGTTAGATTTGAGGCACTTAGAGTTCCCGGAACCACCCCAAAACTTGCTAAAATTGGCGTAGCAAATTTTGAGTGCGTTATTGACTTCGAAACCTTTCCAACAGTTCAAACAGTTTGCAAATCAGAGTCCTGATCAAAAGTTATGGCCCTAGGAAGTTGGCACACTTTTAGAAGATACAATTGCAAATGTTCTTTTGAAATTTGAACTTCAAGTTGTAATTTTCGGCGCCAAACCACCTAAACTCAAATTTGAATGTTGTTTTGGCTCCAAACTAAAGAGGAGCCCTATTTATGGGCGAGTTTCTAATTTTTGAGTAGTTTTTTGGGGGACAAGGTCGCATATTGGGAAAGGGTTATTCTGTAGCTTTCTGTAACTTGCATGTGTTGTAGAACTTGGGGAACTGAGATCCTCTACATGTAAGAAGCTCCATTTTCTGAATAATAAAATTATTCTCTTGTTTGTGGGTTATTTTCTATGTCTCGGGCTGCGCCCTCATCATCTTGTATTGTGCATCTTAAATTCGTAGTAATTGTTTAATGGTTTAAATTTTATGGAATCTTTCCTTGGTAGATTGGTGTAGGAAGCATTTGTGTAAACCTTGCTTCCTTTTAGTTGGTATAAAATCCTGACCAGTCTTGGTCTGATCATTGGGTAGAAAGTCTTTTGTATTGATCTTCTTTGAATGAGAGTTTGTTGTGAGGAGATTACTAGTACATTTGGAAGAATAAAGATTGAAAATTTTAATGGAGGTAACTTTGAGTTGTGGAAGCTCAAGATGGAAGACATGTTGGTAGACAAAGACCTATGGATGATTGTATCTGTAAACATTTCATTGGGCATGAAACAAAAAGATTGGGATTTGATGGATGGGAAGGATAAGGGTTTGATAAGAATCTATTTGGTTGGTTGTGTGTTCCTAAATGCCCATGAAGAGAAGAATGCATTAAAAAAGGGATAACCCCACTTAGATTATCAAGCTAAATCCCTAGTAAATAAGTTATTCTTTTGAAATAAAATATACTTTGAAGGTGGAAGGAGGATATGATGCAGATCATGCAAATGAATTCAACATGCTTGTTGCTTAGTTGAACTCTCTTTTTGTAAAAATGGAGGATGAGGATTGTTACATGACTTTGTTGTGTCCATTTCTAGATTTGTGGGATCACCTTGTAAAGCTCATTGGGAATATCACTACCACATTCAAGATGGATGAAGTGATTACATCATTACTTTTTGAATATATGTAAAGAAAATATCATGAAATGGATAAGAAGGCCCTTGTTGTTCATGGGAGACTAAAGGAGAAAGGAAAGAAGAAGGATAAGAAGAAAGTAAAGTGAATTCTAAGTCTCCTAAAAATTCCAAGGTGAAGTGTTGGAATTGTTGCAAATCTAGTCATTTTTTTGAGGAGTGTAAAGATGAGTAAAATAAGAAAAAAATGAATGGCTTTGATTTTGAATCCTCTAAGGATGATGGAAAATCCTTTTTTGCTACATTGGAAACACATGCATTGGAAGATGTGTTGTTAATAGACTATAGTGCATCTTTCCACATGACATCACATTGGGGTTGGTCTTTGAAGTATGAATAATTTGATGGTAGGAAGGTGTATGTGGGTGATGACTCTCACTGAAAGATAGTTTGTTGTAGAAGAGTCAAGATCTTATTCTTGGATTGTAGAGTGGAGGGGATTGATGGTGTCCTACATATCTAGGTTTTTCCTAAAACCTACTTTTATAAGTAAATTTAATAATATGGGTGTGTAGGTTTTTTTCTTAAATCGAGGATGAGAGATGATGAGGGACTATATGGTACTTTCTAAGGGTATTTAGATAGGAACTCTATTTCAATTGGATGCATGCATGATTTAGTACAATATTTATTCTATTGATACAAAGAAAAGAGTTTCAGAGTTCATTTTCACCATTAGAACTACTAGTGAAGAAAAGTGTTGTATCTACTTATATTGGTCATGCTTTTTGAGTACCTAAGGGTACTCGTGCTTTGGAGATGAAACTTTCTATTGATAAAAAATGAGTTGGCAGAAAAGAATTGGCTATATTGGTGAAAAGGGTCTTAGAACCCCCAAAAATAAATGCCATGTTGATGGATTAGATTATTTTTATCTTGAGTTTTATTTTTGTGAAAATTGTGCTTATGGAAAACAAAATCATGTTCAATTTATTTTAGTTCTCATAAGTCTTCTAAGGTGTTAGATTTAATTTACTCTTATGTATTTGGTTTGATGAATATTCCTTTGATTTCTAAGTTAGTATTTTTTGTATCTTTTATAGATGATTATAGTAGGACATGGGTGTATTTCCTCAATAGTACATATGAATTATTTAGTCATTTCAAATATTTTAAGGCTTTTTGTGAGAATTAGAATGGTAAAAGAATTAAGCATTTGAGTTGACAATGGCAATGAGTATTATTTTATAAATTTTGATAGGTTTTTTAAAGAACATGGGATTGAGAAGCATAAGAAAACTCCATACACCCCTTAGAAAAATAGAATTGAAAAGAGGATAAAAAATAAATTGATGAAGAAGGATAGGAGTATGTTGAGTGGAGATGGGTGCTGATATTGGCATGGTGTGATGGTTTATAGGTGGCACTATTGTTCTTGCCACCAAGGTTCAAACCCCATTGTGGTAGTATTGTTGAATGGTTGTATTCTGGTTCATGGCTCCGGTCAAAAGCGTTTACCCCTTGAATAAATGTTGAGTGGAGATGGGCTTGAACAAAAATTTTGGCTCAAGATATTGCCACTACCAACTATTTTGTTAGTAGATCTCCTACGTTAGAGCTTGTTGAGAAGACACCTATAGAGGTGTGGTCAAGTAAGAGTCCCTCTTTGATACATCTTCATGTCTTTTATTACGAGGCATATGCTCATGTACCAAGGGAGAAGAGATCTAAGTTAGAGAATAAGGAATTTAAGTGTATTTGTGAAGTGGACACATCTTGAAAAGAAGGAATTTAAGTGTGCCCCACCCTAATTTTTTAAAAAACTAATCAAAAATATTTTTTTCAATACATGTAGAATAGAGTCTAGTTTCTAAAAATGTAATTTGTTTCAAGATTTGATGAACGAGTAAAAATCTATATCCAAACTAGCACATGTTGATTTTTGACAAAAAATGGAACAGTAACAAAAGAAGTTAAAGACGAAAACCTTAACATAATCAAAACATAAAAAAATAATATGGTTAGATAGCTAAGAGAGAGTTTAACGCCATCATGGTATTTTTATAAGTTTGCATTGAAATACATGCAAACCTGATGGAAAGCATGGCCAAAAATGTGTGAAATTTTGTTAACCTTTCAAAAAATTACTTATTTGGCATAAAATGGTCATCCAACCCTTTGGGTTGGATGTTGAAGGAAAATCGAACCCAAAGAGTTGGTATTTCCCAATGCAAGTCATTTTTCAAGTGCCAAATGAAAGTGCATCATTTAGTGAGCACCAAATGTGAATGATGGATTTTTAGAATGCATTTTCTTGAACGCTTTCTTTTCTTTTGTCTTTCTCTTTCTCTTTCTCTTTCATTGAAGCTATATAATTGGCACTTACATATGTACATTTAATTTCTTATACTTTAAGTTATATTTCATGTATATAATTTTAGGATGCTTGAGAGTGGTTTCAAATCTCTTTGAGTTATAATGCAAATTCTAGTTTTTCAAAGATCTTATAATTTTTTAGACTTAGTCAAATTTTGGTCTTCAACATGTCAAATTTCACTAATCAGGAGGATACATTTTAGTAATCATCAAGTTGTATCATATTTCTCTCTCTATCTCACTCGTTATTAATCTCTTATGCTCTATACCTCTCTCTCTCACTATCTCCATCCCTTTATCTATTTCTCTCCCTTGAGCTCAAGAATTACCTCTCTCTCTCTCTCTTCATCTCTCTCTCTCTATCTCTATCTTTGTCTCAATATCTATCTTTGTCTCAATCTCTATCTTTTTCTTTGTCTGTCTCTTTCTCTTTGTATTTGTGTCTCTTTGTTTGTATGTCTTTGTCTTTGTCTTTTTCTTTGTCTTTGTCTATCTCTGTCTATGTCTCTCCCTATCTATGTCTCTATATCTCTATCTCTCTTTGTCTCTCTATCTTTTTCTTTATATGTATCTTTCTTTATTTTTCAATCTATCTATTTATCTCTCCTCTCTCTCTCTCCATCCCTACCTATCTCTCAATCTGTTTGTCCCTCTCTTCTTCTCTCTATCTCCCCTCTCCATATCTCCCTCCCTCTCTCTCTCTCTCTCTCTCTCTCTCTCTCTCTCTCTCTCTCTCTCTATATATATCTCTCTCTCTCCTCCTCCTCATGATGTTTATGTGTTTGGCACGATAACCCTCTCCGATCTCTCCACCTTCCTCATTCCCTCTGCTATACTCTCTATCACTATATCTCCAAATCCCTGCCTATTCCCTCCGTTTCATATATATATATATATATATATATATATATATATATATATATATATATATATATATATATATATATATATCTGTGTCTGTGTGTGTTTTGCTGTTTTGATGTAACCATCCAGTCTCCGCATTTCCCTGTTCATTCTCTGTTTAATAATAATAATCTGTTTTTAATCTGTCTTTGATGTTAATATCTGTCTGTCTGTCAGTCTGTGTCCGTGATGTCTGTCTCGGCTGTCCATCTTTTGGTTTTCCTCATCACTCTGTCTCCCACCACCTCTCTCTATCTCAGCTATCTCTCTCTCTCATCCACTCTACTTCTCTCTATCTTCCCCTCCACATATTTACCTAGCTCTCACTCTATAGCTCCCTACTCTCTACCTACCTCTCTATCTCACCTATATCTCTTTACCTCTCTCCTCTCCTTCCCACCCTTCCTCTTCCATCTCTTGTATATCTCTTTCTTTAATGTGCACCAAGATGTGATACAAAAATGGGAGGAAAGTGGGGGGATTGAGAGAGGAAAAGAGGGAGGGAGACCTAGAGATAGAGAGAGATAGAGAGAAGGAAGGAAGGAGTGAAGGAGAGAGAAAGAGGCATAGGGAGATAGGTAGGTAGAAATAAGTAGAGAGGGAAGGATACATGAAGGGAGAGGTAGTGATGAAGAGAAAAGTAGGCATAGAGAGGGAGAGGGAAATCAAGAGAAGTATAGAGGGAAGCATGGAGGGAGAGAGAGGTGAGAGATTTATCTCTCTCTCTCCTCTCCCTCTCTCTACCTACCTCTCTTTCCAATTTTATCTATCTCAACTATCCATATTTACTTCTCCCTCCTCTATGTCTCCCACCCTCTCTCTCTCTCCATGATTTCCTATCCCTCCATCTCTCTGCCCCTCTCTACTTCTCCCTATCTTCCCTTCTTGATGGGTATTTTTGAACTTCTCAACATAGAGAAAGCACAAGTGCAATGTCTCTCTCGAAAGATAATTTTCTACAACTAAGTTCCAAAAATTCACCCCAAGGTCTCTCGGGTGTTAGGTCATGATAATGCTTGGAATTGTTCAATTGGTTGATTTGATTTGTTGGTAATCACAAAGGGAATTTATGGTTTACTAAGCATGGGAAATTTGGTCTACAAATGGAGTTTTAAAAATTATGGAAATGAATGAACAATTGCTGCAAGTTCAAAATAGCAAGCTAAAACCCCTTCTTGCTCATCAGATTTGGCTTTACAATGATGCTAGAACTTTGTTTTAACTTCAAAATTTTAAAGAAAAGGCAAAGGGTAAAAGGGAGTAGAATTTTCCTAGACCCTCAACTAATGATTAACAATAACAATGGAGGATGCTACAATGGACAGACTTCCTAAAATTGAGTTCCACTTAACTAGGGACAACCCATAGTCTCATGAAACTAGTGCAATCTTCAAAGGGTCTTTGCAAATTTTTAGATTGTTCATTCACTTTTAAAGCATGAATGACAATTGAACTTAAGTGCAACAATATAAATGAGCTTAGACTAACTTTACACAGCCATTTATCATCAACAAACAGTTAAAATTATGAGCTGGGAATGCATCAAACACAAGAGCATACATCCACCATTAAAGCACAACAATGAACTACTAACTCACATAAACTAATAACTGAAAATAAAAAAGCTGAAATACACTATTTGAAGATAGAATCATGCACACATAGAGAAGAAAACACAAGAAACCATCAAAATAATGCTTTTCTCATGTATTTTCTATAGCATGCATTTATACAACAACTCATCTCTCCCTTTGAAAATGAAAGGATTCCCCTATTTATAGTTTTCCAAAAAGTGAAATGAGTGGACAAGATTCATTAACAATGAGTGGTCAAAATTCATTTTCACTTAGGGTTTCACCTACCCCCAATATATTACAATATAAAAGTAGACTTTTGTCTTTTTCCTTATTTTATCTTCTAGTCTATTTTGTCTTGTAGTCACTTCTAGTATTTATGACTATTTTAGCAAGTATTCATCATAAATAATAGGCTTTCTAGCCTCCTTCTACACTATTGCATACTCCACAAACTTGCCAATCATGGATATTAGTTTATTTTATTCTATGAACACAAACTTGAGGATTTGAAAGGCTATCTTCTTGAATTTGTCAGTGATTTGCTCCCAATGCTTGTTGCACTTTGGAGTAGCCTTTATAACCTGTTCTAAGTTAGTGAAGGCCCTTGCAGCAAAGTCCATAAAATTTGGTGATATAGTGTCACCAGCCCCCCGTTCCATCTTCTTGTGAAATAATCACTTGATTTCTTTTGAATCTAACTCCAAAGTAGGAATTTCATAGTCTTTCATCATCTTTAGATAATCTCCACTATTTTTCCAGTGTTCCATGACCCATTCCTAATCAAGCTTTGGTTTGCGCATGGACTTTTCTAAGATTTCCTTCCTATAATCAAGATTCATCTGCCATGTCTTGACCATCCAATGATCTTCTTTTGGCAGCTCCAACTCCTTTACCCATGTTTCCTAGGAGAGCTTGACGATACTCTCCAGCTTCAGATAGGTGATCTGATACATCTTGGGGAAGCCCTTGCAGCTATTCATCATTTCTTTCACTTCTTTCTGCAAACTCTAAAATTTATTGTACATTCTAGTGGAATGATAGATTCCCATGTCACCATTAATATATAACACCCTGTTGAACCAATCTATAGTGGACTTGGTTTAGTTCTTCATTTTCTCCATCTTATTTATTTCTTCAATGGACAAGAGGGCAAGCACAAATGATTGCATCGGGGATTCGTCCTCTATCAATGTCCATTACTGGATGTAGGAAGTGAGGTCTACCACCTATGCCTTCAAATCTTCCTTCATGGACTAATCTTTATTCATTTGTTGTATAATGGTGGAAACTAACCCTTAAAGATCATCAATCTTCTATTCACGAGTCACCAAACCCAGGTTAATAGTGGATATATGGTATTCTTGGCCCTAGATGGTGATCGCATCCTTGTCTATTGTTGAAGTGGAAATTTGTAGTGTTTGAGACCCAGAAGCATCAACCATGATATGGGATATCATTTTAGGCTTCTTTTACTAAAGGGTCCTTGTCTAAGCTCTAGCTAGTATGGAATCCAATCATGCCTTTGGATCACAACCACAAGAGCCTTCTTCTTTAGTTTCCACTCCAGCCATGCAAGGACCTCTATTTGTTGTTTTGATGATTCATGATCACCTTCCTCTCCCTTTCCTTTCTAAGGTTCATCATCTTCATCATTTTCTTCCTCCTCGTCGGGATCCTTTTGTTGTATCAAGCTCAGTGGAGGCTACATTTTCTTCAATAGTATTCTCCTCTTGAGGCACCCTCTCTTTATCTTCTTCATGTTCAATTTCAATGTTTTGCTCAGATTCAGAGCCTTCTCTTCTTCCTTTTATCTTCCTCTTCCTCCCATTTAGGAGGTACTTCTTATATCAAGCCCTCAACTCAGCCAATTTGTGGAGGTTCTTCATTTATTTCTACATCCACATCCATGTCCATTTTCCCCTTTTTGAAGTGATGCTCCTCTGGGTGTGCCTCATCATCTTTGTGCTCCTGTGGTAGTTCTTCATCTAACTCTTGGTTTGATGTCTATACCACATAGTTTTCATCAAACCCCTCAACATCTTCATGCTTAGATATTTTCAATCCTTCTTCATCAGAAGTCACTTCTCTAAGTTTATATTCAATCTACCCTTTGGATGTTTAAAATAGTAATCTCAATCAAAATCCTCAGGATCATCAACTATGTCCCTCGCAACCTCTTTATGTTGCTTTGCACTAAGTCTCTCCATTTCTTCTGATATTTGCATTTTGGCCTCCATTTTTGGTAGCTCGATAGGTGGCGAGGAAAGAGACACAGCTGCAACTTGGTTGAGCCATTAGTGCTTCGAATTTTGGATTCATAATCACCCCAGAGAGCTCAACAGGTACATTCTACATGTATGTTGTTAAAGCTTGTGACAAAGTGGGCGGTGCCATAGATGTTGATGGCATGGATGGTGGCATAGTGGAAAAAGTAGGCAATGGAAGTGGGAGGGAGGGGGATGACAATGGGGAAGTAGACAAAGAGGAAGAGTCTAATACCATTATAGGATTAGTCAACGAGGTGGAGGTGAGGTGGACTAATATGTCCACAATGGGTAGAGATGAGATGGGACAAGATTTAGGAGTGTAATATGGAGGATTGGTAACGATAGCAATGGTAACATGATCTATATAGGATCTAGGACAAATTGCTTACAGAATGCGTAACATAAAAGATCACTTAATACAATGCTTAACATAAATGATTACATAATAAAATGCTCAACTGAATAAATGAACATAATATAAATGCCAAGATGATGAACTGAAAAGAAAGAGAGAAGAATAAGAGGAGACAAACACAATTGATAACGGAGTTCATCCCTAAGGACTACGTCTCCGGGCCCCTCTCCAATGGAGTGACCGATCCGATTATACTCCAAAATCAGTTACAATTGCAACAACATCATTCCCTTCAAGCACATCGATATCACAGCATAACTTCGACGTACATGAACAATTACAATCATCTCCTGAGCATTCTCTCGTTCTCACCACCTGGACTTCAACATCCCAGCTCTCACCTAAACCCCTCCTTTTATACACAAAATTTTCCTAATTAGGCTTAACCACCAAAATTAATGCATAACTTCCTTACCAACTCGTACACTGGCTATTTTGCTCTTTACAATCTTTTTGGTTCAGATGGTTTAGGTGTATTTTGTTTGTTTTGGCTTATTTAGCCATTTGTTAGAGATTCGGCCAACAGTTATACGACAAAACAAAACATGGCCGGTACATAGTTAAGCCATATCACGCGGCCTACCAGTGGTTATTCATTTTGTTAGAAGGGTGGTTGGCGGTTCCAACCCCGCCGGCCACGTTTTACCACCCATATCCAACAAATACAAACAATAAAAATAACCACCCGTCCTTACCGTTTGAAACCCGTGGCGGGCGCACCGGTTGCTACAAATTTAAGTGGCTGTGGGGTCAGCGGCTCCAACCCCGCCGGCCTCGCTTTATGACAAAAACCTGAACCATAACTCAACAAAATAAAACCTTGCCATACATAGACTAGGCGAGCTCGGCTGGTGCAATGGCTAAACGTCCCGAATTTTGAGGAGAGATCGCGGGTTCAAAACCCATCCACCATTTTAGCACTCTGTTTAACAAATATGACCGCTGAAGACCTGACACGTGTCAGCATGTAATTCACTGGGATCTGCCGATGTGTCCGCTGACAAGGCAAGTTCGTACAAGTGAGTCACTGCCACGTATACCGCCACTGTGATGCCACGTCGGAGTACGGATGCCACGTGTCAACATATGATTGGTCCGTACAAGTGAGTCAGCTACCACGTGTCTCGTGCTGATTGGTCCACTTGGTTCCGTACTGTACGGACTAACACGTCAGCCTGATGATGTCATCAGTTGTACCTTCAAGTTGACTGAAGTTTGACTGCTTGTAACTCGAGCATCCCACGTCGGATTTCGACGAAACGAACGCCGTCGAAATCATCTCGACGAACTCTTTGTGATGATGCTGGTTTTGTTGATTTTTGAGATGATTATTTTTTCGCCTTCTGGACACCCCTGAAGCCAGTTTGACTGAAAGTTTGACCTGCCGTAACTTGCTCAAACGGAGTCCTTTTTACCCTGTTCAATTTTCACTAAAAAATTGTCCCCCGGATCAGGCCTCCCCACTGGAGAGCTTTTGGACCTCCGAAAGCTTGATTACTTGGAAAGTAAGTGAGGGTAAAGTTCCCTCACTTTACCAATCTTCTCAAGGATCTCAAAAGGACCATACCTAATTGGCTTAAGCTTTTTACCTTCACCTTGCATCCTTTCCTTGCTGATGTGTAACCAAACTCTATCTCCAACCTAAAAATGATGATCAGTGCGATGCTTGTCATGGCGAACCTTATATTTTGCTTGGCTCTGTTTCAACTGTGCTTCCACTGCCTGATGAATTGCTTGGACTTTCTGGATGAACTTCAAAGCCTTCTCTGCATCATGGCATCCATCTTCAACATCATCTTTCCCAAAAGAAAAATCCATCGGTGTCTTGGGCACATAACCAAAGCATGTCTCAAAAGGAGACCTCTTAGTAGAAGAGTGTGCTGCATGGTTGTAGGCATGATGCACATAATGAAGACTCTCATCCCACAACTTAGGATGCTTACTACAGTAACCTCTGAGTAGATGCACAACTATCTTGTTTACAACCTCTGTCTGTCCGTCGGTCTGTGGATGGAAGGTTGTACTCTTCTTCAGTTTGGTGTCCATGAGTCCCCACAAAACTGACCAAAATTCCCCCAAGAATCGAGAATCTCGATCTGATACAATAGAAGTAGGTAACCCAAAATGAATCCATACAAATTGAAAGTACAACTGAGCTGTCAATTCAGCAGTGACTTGCTTTTTACATGGCATTAAAATACACATTTTGTTGAACCGATCAACTACTACATACAAATAGTCATGTCCCTTCCTAGACATAGGTAACCCCCCAACAAAGTCCATTGACACACTTTCCCATGGACGAGAAGGTACAGGTAGAGGTGTGTACAAACCCAACTTCCTGTTACTAGAAGACTTACTAGTTGCACATAACTACAACCTCTAATATACTTAGTTACAGCTTTCTGTATTAATGAGGCCAATAACAATATTTTTAGTAGCCTAGTCAATGTTTTGAGTTAATTCCAAAAGTGTCCTCTCAAGTAATCAATGGAGGGTTTAGGCTTCTCCGAGCTAACCCGTGCTTGTTCATCCCTTGGAACACATAATTTTCCCAAGTGATATAACAATTTATCCTGCACATAATAATCTTTCTCTTCTACATGTTTACCTTTCATTAAAGCAGCATAGATATCCTTAAAGTTCTCATCATTAGCATATTGTTCCTGAAAACTTTCATGAACCATAGAACTATTATGAAGGATTATCAAAGCATTCATAACAGGAGGCCTAGAGAGCATTCCTACTACTTTATTATGGGCACCTTTCTTATACTTAATTACCAAATGAAACTATTGTAAAAAACCCATCCACCGAAAGTGCCTACTTTGTTGCAGTTTAGATTGTGAGTGTAAATAATCGTATGGTCAGGACGTGTTGTGATACCAAGCAGTTTCTTCCCCATTATGTAATGTTTCCATTTTTAACACTCTGAACTAAAGCATAAAGTTCTTTATCATACGTGGGATAGTTACTTACTGCTCCTGAAAAAGTTTCAGAGTGGTAGAAAACTGGTTTACCTCCTTGCATGAGTACTGCTCCCATGGCAAATCCACTCGCATCTGTCTCGATCTCAAATGGTTGATGTAGATCTGGTAAGGCCAAAACTGGTGCGGTGCTCAACTTTCCCTTCAAAGTGTCAAAAGCCTTCTGCTGTGGACCTCCCCATTGAAAAGTTGCTCTTGTACTGGTTAATGCATGCAATGGTGATGCTATATAAGAGAAATTTGCAATAAAATTTCTCCAGTACTGAACTGCACCTAGGAAACTTCTGACCTCTGTGACTGTACTTGGCTTAGGCCATTTTACAATAGCTTCGACCTTCGCAAGGTCTACTTTCAATTGACCACTCCCTACGACATAGCCTAAGTACACTAAGGATGTCTTAGCAAATTCACATTTAGACATCTTTACATACAATTTTTCTTTTCTCAATATATCAAAGACTTTCTTTACATGACTTACATGATCTTCGAAAGTTCGACTGAATATCTTAGATTTATCATCTTCTTTGGCTTTTACAAGCATCAATACAAAGTTTTTACTTGAGTTGACCAACCTCTTCATTTGACCAGCATTAACTAGTGTAAGATTAGTCTTCACCTTATGTGCCCGCATAATGTATTCCTACCCCATCTTTAAAAAGATGATACTTATTCTCCCCCCTATAAAAGATTGTTTTCTCAATATAAAGATAAGGGACTCCCAACACAAGCCCACAAATATCCAAAGGGACTACATTTACCCTCATCTACAAAGTTTACAAAGGATAAAGAAATCTCAATTTACACTATTTAGTTACTTCTGTGTTGAGTATCATTGTAAACCCATCCAAGTGATATGGTTTCATGAGGTGTTGTAGTCACCTGGGTTTTACAACTCCTTCGATATTAAGTTGACTGTTAAACCCGTATCAAACGTAGTATCAACCTTAGTGTGTGTTTTGTTACAACACGTAATGTGAAACAATTCATTTCTTTGCTTATCAACCTTAGGAGAAGATTCTTTACTTATACTTGCACTGGCATTAGAAAAACTTGCATCAGAAGAGAGAGATATACCTTTCCCTTTACCTTGGATTCCGGTAGCAACAATCTTTGTCTCATCTCTGGAGTCAGAACCAAGATCCTGTTGAATCAATCGGGCAAAGTCTCTTTGCCGCTCTCTATTACCTCCCATATTTACCAACTCGTGATTGATGAAGCTTCCAACATCTTGAATCATCATGCCCCTTTCTTGCAATGGGAGCATGTGGGTTTCTCACCCTCTTTCTTAGTTGTAGCTGTCTTCTTCCCTTTGCCTTTATCTTTGTCTTTTTCTTTCCCTTTAGACTTACCCTCAAACTTAGATGGCTTCTTGGAAAAGTTGTCACTAAAAGTGTTCTTACCCCTTGACTCTATATGAGTAGCTTGAACAGACACCTCATCTAGATTGTTGGGACTCAACATCAAAATAGTGTGCCTAAGGTAAGAATGTAAACCACCAATATACTTAAGTAATGTGTCTTGGGTATACAAGGGAACATTTAGAGCAATGGCCCGTTTCCTAAACTCATGAGTATACTCCTGGACAGACTGCCCCTTACCTTGCCTAAAGGTTTGCCAATTCATGGTTAA
>VDFB02325332.1:0-18766 GCA_007258455.2 Sequoia sempervirens
AATTTATAAGCATCTAAGGTTTATGACATATTTAACACAACATATAAAATCCTTTATAGCATTGCTTTACAATCTCATCAATATGTATTCTAACCCAATACTACTTATCAAATCCTTATACAAAACATGTCCACCTACAATCCCATTCAAGCATTTTAATTAATTCTTTGAATTAAACCTAAACAAGAATCCTATACACACCACAATAGGAGATGAACTAAAACAACCCTTTGATCATTTTATTCAAAATTCAGATATGCTTGTACAATGAGAGACATGAGTTCACTAATCATATCAATTCAAATGCCAATACCATCATAAACATCAAATCCCCCATGAATTCAAAACCTACTACGTAATGAGACTCAAAACCTAAATTGCATTTTCCCTAAAACCATCAAACTTTACAATTTGCTCTGCAACTTCATCTAGACTCGACCAAAAATATCTAACTTGCTAACCCGTACTTCTGGCCTTGAAATCCTTCTTATAGAAAAAGGAGCAAATAAGCATCGGGCCAGAAAGCACACATGTCACCAGCCAATTGGACCGCCTTGTGATATTACAAAAATTAGTTACAATAACAATCCCCCTAGAGAATCTTCTTGTTCATCGTGCCCGCTGAGAATGGTTGATGCAACAACAAAAAACTTCAAGAATTTTGCGCCTAGAATGTCACCAAAAAACAAAACTAGAATCTATTGTAACTGCAACAGCTGATTTTTCAACCGTTAGCAACCTACTCCTTTTCACTCTTCCTCAGTTAAATATACATTTACCCATTTCCGGTACTCTTCATCAGTTGGCCAATCAAAATTGATCACCTCATTCACCTTGACACTATAAGGTTTGTACTTAACTACCACCTGATTCGCTTCTCTTTCAAAAGACTCCAAGAATGAGTTGGTGCTAATGATTTTGTCCATACAGCTCAACACCAACAAATCATAATCCGAGTTACCCTATTTTGGAGGGTTTTGTAGTCAAAACATGATATAAAAGGGCTCTTACACTTTTTGTGATTACTGTAGCTTGTGTAAGAGGCCCCATGGTTACTGTTGTAATTTTAGGATGCATGATTAGGGCATAGGATGAGCAACAAAGAAGGTATAGCTTGTCCTCACAATAGTTTTGTGAAGGCAAGCATGTGAAATGAGAGTGTCCAAGCCTGAGTTTCAACAAAACATGTATGGGAGATCTGATTTTATGACTTTTATCTATGTGCAAACCTAATGGTTGTTTCCAACACCAATATAAATGATATACATACACACACACACACATATATATATATATGTATGTGTGTATGTTTGTATATGTATTTTTAAATGTAAATGTAAATGCAATTACTGAATGCTCTCCTAGAACAATAAATGCAACATATCATTAAAGAAATTCATATCTATGTATATAAATGTGTATTTCTAAATGCAAGTGTAAATGCAAAGAGCATATGATTTTGTAGTGTTATAGATACAACATATCCATAAATTAATGTAATTGAAATTCTAAAGTCTTCAACACATATAATATGAAATCGATCAAACTATTAAACTACATGAGAAATAAAAGAAAACAATAAATGTATATGTATGTGTATTTGTAAATGTAAGTGTAAAATAAATAAGA
Organism: Sequoia sempervirens; assembly: GCA_007258455.2. Classification (NCBI taxonomy): domain Eukaryota; kingdom Viridiplantae; phylum Streptophyta; class Pinopsida; order Cupressales; family Cupressaceae; genus Sequoia; species Sequoia sempervirens. The sequence continues at coordinate 1,630 of VDFB02325332.1, forward strand.
ATAATGAAAATTATAAAAGAAAAGAAGGAAAGGTCTCCTCCCTTCTTGGTAGTGATAACCTTCTCCACACACAACCCTTAAAAATTATGAATAGAGGAATATAATCTTTGAAGAACTCAAAGTTGATTCTCTCCTACCTGATGCAATTAGTCATTTTATCCTTACAAAGATTTATAGTGATTACTAGAGGCACATAGACCAATTCTTCATAATAGAAGGATTTGATCATACTTTTCCAATGATGGCATTATGAGAAAACCTTAGGTTAAATGAATAATTCCTAGCTAAGTTCTTTAAATCATGTCCAACCGTATAAGAGAAGACCATTGGCTATGTGTACTGATACCATGGAGAAAGGCTCTTTAAATCTTTTCATCAATCATCCTACCTTAAAACATACCAAAAGTCTCCTAGCAATTAGACATAGGAATATTTAAGATGACTTAAAAAAATTAATTTCAAATCGTAAACTTATGATGACTTAACCAGGCCTAGTACACACTCCCTCCCCGTTAACCATTTAGACATATGGAAATTAAATGTAAATTTAATGCTATTTTTAGTCATGTAGGTGTCCAATAAACCACTTGGTGGTGTTTCCCTTCAAGTTTATTTACTTGAATGAAGAGAAAAAGTCCTTTGATTACAATTAGAGAACACATTTGAGGCCTTGGTTGTGTAACTGGTGGACCATAGTCACATTTAACACTTGTTACAAAGTTTGGGAGTTAAAAGGTTAAGTAGATTTGATTTGTGATGGACACATTTGGGTGGTAGTAACAATAACTTGCAATCTATCAAGACTTGATTACCTTATAACCTGTGAAATTTGTAGTGACGAAATGATATAGATTAATCATAATGTCACCTTGGGATCACATCATGAAAGAACTTCATCCAACATCCTATGAGCAAAAATACCACCAACAGGTATTTGTCACCTTCCTATGCGGAAATTCGTGAAGAAGAGGAAAGCCAGACACGTAGTATGTCTAAAAGAGGGAGATCAACTAGAGGTCAAAAAGATTAGAAGTAAATTTCTCAGAAACAAATGGAATTTTTTCTTGCTGAAGGGGGGGTCATGTTCTTATGATGATGAGAGCATAGGCGACGTCGAGGCGCCCTTGAGGTACAAACATCTACGGAAACAATGGGTACCCAAGGAACTTCCTCCAATAAACACCGATTTTTGCGTCAACGAGAGGATATATCGCATAGCACCATCGTCATTACATGGTTTGGGCCTATTTTGCATGGATGGCATAAAGGTTTGTTACGACAAAGTTACTGAATTGATGAAGTATGCTCGACCGCTAGCTATTAATGATTGATGGCAACTGCCCGGAGTACATACACGGCATGCGTGAGTATGCAATCAAGTAGGGCAAATTATATACAACTCAAAGATAAGGATCAAAATAAAGGAGTGGCTATGTACATTGATAGAAGGCCAAAGCATCGTATTGCGTGGTTTATAAACAAGACACGACCTAGGTCAACAACAAATAAGCAACCCAATTGCATATTCGAGGCACGCGAGGGAACCTGTATTCGTGATGCGCGATAAAATCAATAACTGTAGGGAAGAGTTTAATCGATTACAATTTGAATCACTTAGTTACAAAACACAAGCTAATTATGGGGGTGGTAATGCACTATGCACCATTTTACCCAACTCTCCACCACGAGACTCCAATAGACCATTTTATTCTTATGTTTTTCTCGTAGTCTATTGTTTTCATTTTCGTAATGTTTTTTTATATTTAATTTTTGTCACAACGGGACATTGATCGTAGAAAGAAGGATCAGGCCCAGAGCACAGATCACAATGTATCTTCAGGCGCTTCTACCCGACAGGTTTACCTCATTGTAATTGTACAAATTAGATACGAGAAAACTGTTTTATTATTTTGTTTTTTTCATAAGTTTATTGGGTTAATTTTGATAATTTTTTTAATATTCTTGTTGCAATCGAATGATCAGGGAAAGGCACCAGCAGTAGACGAGAGCATCCATAGTGAGGCGCAGTCAATATTTTGTGATGATGACATCGCTTATTCAACAAACCCTCTCGATATGATAAGGAAGATCCAAAAAAAATACAATGAAGAAATCGTTAAGCTGATATTCATAGTGCCTCAAACAGATGAGATAAGAGAGAGGGTTAAAATATTGAATGAGAGATCACAAAACTTGCAAGTAAGTTGTCATGAGGTCTTTAATTATAACATAAGTTCATTCATGGTTTTATATTTTGTACTCTTTTATGTCATGAACTAAAATATGTGTTGTTTTTACAGGATTATTTGCCTCCTCATGATGCTCCCCGCCACATCGTAGTAATCGCAAGCGCTCCAAGGTAGGGTTGGTACAAGTGTCCATCCTGATCTTCCTGTGCATACATCACATCATTTGACCCCATCATCTGTGCCTATATTTTCGTCTGAAATGTCGGCAACACATACCATACAGGCATCCATTAATGCACCCTCTGGCTGCGAACACATGCCAGAACATGCGTCAGGACATGTACCTAGGGATGTAGAGGCCACTAGTACTGGTGATGTTTTAGCAGCATTTCCTGGATCTTCCCGTATTACTAGTACGGGAACATTGCCGGTCACATTTGTGGTGACTAAGGATTTCATTCCCATAAAGATAGAGAAGGTCCCAGGTACTTTAAAATGTTTTAATTATTATTATATATAAGCCAATTGAAATTTACTTATTGATCGCTCTTTTTAGACTATTGATCCCATGATCATTTTGTAGGAAATGATGTTTTTTATAAACATCTAAGTGATATTACATTGGACCTCTTTGGGCCCACCATACGTACACGGTGGAATGCCCAAAATCAAGATTTAAAAGATGAGCTCATTAACCATTTAGTAGTGTTGTTCGGTGATAAAACATTCAACCGAACCAAGGTCCTTAAGAAAGCTAGTACCTATCTAAAGTATGTGAGGGACCAAGAGTAGGTCATGATGAGTAAAGAACAAAAGTACGAGCGTCCCCCATGATTCCAAAGAGGGAGTGGAAGGACCTAGTGTCAGATGGAAAGGAGAAGGCTGAAAAAAAAAAGGAAAGACACCACCGGGCCAAGGAAGGTATGTGATACTATCATCAATGTAATTATATATTGATTACTCTTTCTTTTTACATAATCTAACGTATTTCAAACTTTTCATAGGCTACCGCATTAACATCAAGACAACAAAGGCGGACTAGAAAAGCATGGGCACACAAACCGGCTCGTGGTTATATGAAATTAGCCGCATCGAACAGGTGGACACAAAATGAAATATTGCATCCAAATAATAAATTGAAAACAATTTTGCTCTTTATCACACCATAGAAGCAAAATTCATGATCTTATGTAAAAATGTAGGGCTTTGAATTCAATAGAGTTCCCACAGAAGGTGACCTAAAGATTGCCTTTCAACAAGGCTATGGAGCAGTGGTTGAATGCCTAAGAGTCTTGACTTGGAAAACAAAATCTTCCATCAGATTCTATTAATAATAAGTAAATAAACTCAATAAAGTTTATTTAAAATTGAATACTTGTGCAATCTATTCAATATTAATTTCCATATAAAGTAATTACATGCCTATTTGTTTTAAACATTCAAGCAATGATAATACTGCACATGACATTTGGAATGGCTCAGGAGGTGGAGCACAACCCAGAGATGAAGGTCATGGTGTGCATCCTAGTACTTTAGTGCATGTAGAGCGTGATCAATATGTTGAGCATGATCAGGCTAGAGAATATTAGGAACATGATGTGGTCCCATCAGGTAAAGAGGACCACTCTAAAGTTCTTTTAAATATATTTAATTGCAATTGGTGTATTAATTAATGTAACCTTTCATGTTTCAACTTTAGAGCATGTAGAGCATGATCAACATGTTGAGCATGATCAGGCTAGAGAAGATCAGGAACATGATGTGGCCCCATTAGATAAAGAGGACCACTCTCATGTTCTCTTAAACATATTTAATTTCAATTGGTGTATTAATTAATGTAACCTTTCATGTTTCAACTGTAGATTAGGATTTAGAGGGTGTTTGGCATGTTGAGCATGAGTCTAACAAAAGTTTAGGAACATGATGTGGACCCATCAGGTAAAGAGAACCACTCTAATGTTTTTTTAATCAATGAAATACTTGTAACAATAATAATAAAACATATCAGCTTAACATTTCTTTCTTATTGTGCAGACCCCCCTTGCAGTGGCGTCCACGTCATGAGAAGATGAGTAGGTGCACATTAAGATCACGAGCAGAGGGAAGAACAACTAAAGGGGGGATAGATATTGATTTAGAAAATGATACTCCACTTCGGATTTTTGTAGCTTTAAAAAAGAGACAAAAAAAAAGTGATTGTAATCATATCATGACAACCATATTTTTGATAATATGTAAAAACTGAAAGAATGAATATTATATGTTAATGAATGAATGTGAATATGTTAATTAATGAATGTTGTATGTTAATGAATGAATGTTATATGTTATTAATGGATGAATGAATGTTATATGTTATTAATGGATGAATGAATGATTACCGTTATATAATTCGTGGAATCTCGAGAGGATGTGAGGCGGGAGGGGCAAAATGAGCTTCCACCATCACGTGGTTGGCCCTATTAAGTAGAGAATATTAAACTATTCTCAAACAAAGAGAAGCTCAATAAAGTAATGCACTTTTCAATATAAGAAATGCATCGTTTGAAGCATCAAACCAATATGCAAAGATGAAAGAAAGTGCTAACTTTTCACTATGGTGGCAGAAAAATGATTCTTTATACCCTGAATCCATGCTCTGCATCATAATTTGAAGTTGTTTCCATTCCAATGTTCTGAGTTTAGTTTGTTTGTATGGCTTTGTATGAATACCACATTGTGTTGTGTGTGGATTTGGTTTCAAAGCTCTATTTCTTCTGTTTTTAGTGGTTTTTAGTGGTGACATAACTCTAAAATTTGACTTTTGTGCATAACAGGTTATTGGAAAAATTGACAGCTCTGAAGGGTTTAGAGGCTCGATTGAGATAAATACATGGATATTTGAATCTTGTTGTTGATGGGAGGTTTCCACTAACCATGAAATTTTGTACCATCTACGAAAAGTTTCTACTTTACATTCATTCTGATCATAAATGTTGTAAATGATATTAATGCTTCAAAGTTAAGATTTGTTTCATTGTTATAATGATCAAAATGTTATACTTTTCTATACATTCAAGCATTCTCTTGCCCCCTACCCTTTGCTCTCTCCCCACTCCTTTTAAGAATTTTCTTTTCATAAAAGATTCACATTTATGTCTCATTTACACAAATTTATCTGAAGCGCTAGGAGTGAATAAAGATATGTAAAAGATGATGGATTGAAAAGTGTCTTTTAGACCTCCTTGTAGCATTAGAAAATAGGTCATTTTTTTCCTTTTGTGTTGGAGTCAAAACTTGTGGTTTTGAGGGTTTGTGGAGGATAGTATCAAGTGTCAAAAACCAGTGAGTTTGGTCCAGTTTCAGTCATTAGAAGGATTTTATGTTGGCTATTCCATTAGACAGGGCTACAAGGGCTACAAGGCCTAATATTGCATCGATAGATGAAAGAGTGTTCCCAAGTGAGAAGTCTTGTTTGTTGGCTTAGTTTAGCCATGTTAAGAGATTTTGAGTCATTTCCAAGCCTCCTGATTGCATTTGGGTGTGTGGAGTTAAAATAGTGCTTAAGTTGCTCATTAGTTGTATGGTGTATTAAGGAGTCTATCTAAGAGTATTTGAGAGAAGCTCTTAAGAGATTGTCTTCCCCTACCACTCTACATCAATAATAAAATAAACATGGAAAATGACCGAATAAAATAATTGCCTGAGATTTGAATACGAAGGGACGTGACTTGCTTGATCTCTCACCGATGGTACATTTCAACGAATGTTTTTTTTAAATTGCATTGTTTCGTCAAAATTTTGACGAACACAACAGACGAATCACCAAAAAGGTCTAACGAAGTTGCTATAGCTGCGACGAAGGCTTCGTCGTAACTCCTTGTCAATTTCATCGTAATTGTGATGAAGTATATCGATGAATCACCGAAAAGATCTGACAAAGTTGCTTAGCTGCGACGAAGACTTCATCGTAACTCCTTGCCCTTTTCATTGTAATTTTGATGAACATCACCGACAAACCACATAAAAGGTCCGATGGGTTGTTAGTCAAGTATGAAGGCTTCGCCAGAAATACGCCTACTTCGGCTTAACCGAGATGAACTGTGTTCTTTTCGCCCATTTCGCTGATATACTAATGAACATCCGACATTTTATGATGTCGACGTAATCAATTTTTAAATCGGGTCGTTATTTCAACATTTAATTGCCGCCTGGACGCGGCGACGAAAATAGCGACGCAGCATTACTATTTTGTCGCTACACCAAAAAAAGATTTGTCAAACCACTGACGAACATCCATCAAAAAATGGTGTCAAATTCAATAGTGACATATTTCTTGCATACAGGATGTGGCAGAGAAACATATAACATATAAAAAAATTCTAGGCTTTCATTATCCATCTATTTCAATGGTACAACCCACTTTGGCCAAAGCATATAAAAAATTTGGTTGATCTTGGAAAATAAGATCACCTTCTCTGTTAATCCACATTTGGCATATTGTCCTAGAAGGTAAGCTTAAAATTTATCACACACAACACTTTCAATAAGAAAAATTGAATTGCATGGAATAAGAACCAGATGATATAATAGTGCATAACATGGTCAAATTCACATAGAATGAAAATCATACAATAATACATAACCTCTGGTGCTTAACTTGCATAGGGTATGAATACACGATTTACCTATAGTGCCTCACTCGCACAAATATGGTAAGTGCATTGCTTGCAAAAAAAAAATGCAATATGCATAAATCACAGTAGTATAGTTATAGTGATCATTACTTGATCCACTAAACACAAAGAGTGTCAAAAGTGTATTTTACACACAAATTAAGAAAATTAATCATTACTCAAGTACTTATATGCACAAGGGAATCAACAACTTATTCTAGTGCATCACTCGCACAAGAAGAACAATAATATGAAATGTGCATCACTCACATTAGTATAGTGAACATTTCTCGTTCAAGTATAAGCATAAGTATAGTTAAGGCAACAATTTTCTATGATATGCATACAATCACTCATACAGATGTGGCCTTCACACAGAACATGAGAAGTGCATTATTGCGCAAGAATTATTCTCATATAGTACATATGTATGCATACTTTCACTAATAACAATCAAGCATTCATGATTCGTCATATTAATCACTTTTTCTTTTTTCTTATTAGACAGATCAAGATATTTATCTAATGGATTACCAATGAAGATTAAAAGACCCTGTGGATTCTATTATATCCAAATACTTGCCCAAATACAAATATTCTCGCCTTTAAAACACACTTCTTAGGTTTTCTACCTTTGAGAAGGTTCAACCATTTTTTATCTATTATCAGCATCTTTATTTACTTCATACGTGTTCTTCCTACTTCTTCTCATCAAAAAGTTCTTCTTTTCTTCTTCCTTTGTATCTTATCAACTTATTCATCCTTTACATAATCAAAGAGATATCTCATCACAATATATTTCTCTTATCAATCCATTTTTATTGGCATATCATCATTCATGTTTTATCACCATTTACTATCCAACTTGGCTTAATTCAAATAACATTATAAATTATCATCCTGGCTTATTTCAAATAGCCATCATCACTCTTACTAGCAATGTTTATATAAACGCGACTAAGGCGAAGAGGTCTCACACCTCCAGATTTTTGAATGATTGAATTAAATCTAATCTTCTAATCATTTCCAACTAACCATCAAAGAGTCACCCATACTAGGGTTCACTTTTCAATAAAACAGGTTCATATACTACAATGCAACCTAAGCACAGAAGACTCAAGGCCCGAGTGTTGAACCTAAGTGCTTTGATACCAATATGTAACATTTTGAAAATCTCACTTACCAATTATAACCCTTAATTTCCAAATTAATTTATAGAATATTCATATGGGACAACATACATCAAACAATCAGAGATTATTAAAACAAGGTTGTGCCATTATTACATTTAGCCATACTAGCTTACACATGAATGATCATCTCATCAATACATGTAAATTCAAACATTGTAAAGAAAAATTTAAGGTAAAAGCAAGATCATAAATGCATCCACAAAGAAACCATAACACAAAGATTTCATGAGTAGAAAACCCTCATGGGGATGAAAAACCACTCGTAAAAGTGCCTTACTGGCTTAATAAAATGTTTTTCTAGCAGTGTCTTACCTGCTACAAATTCTCAATGTTCTTAAGATGCCTCTTTGGCAATGATCATATGGTCTCATGGACCATTTATAACTTCAATAAATGTCTGACAAGTAAAATAATTAGCTACAAAGGTTTACTTTGTTCCTTTACATAACATTTATCTAGAGTTGGCATCCTTAGGATATAAGCATGTCAAATAATAATCCAACTATTTTACATACGGTTTACAAAATCTCATGTATTTCCCAATTTCTCTATAAGCAATCAACTCTTAAAGATTTAAAGGATCTTGAGCTAAATGATACTCATAATTTATAATTCCTCTCCATATAACTAACTCATGAAAGCAAACATCTTCCAAGATACTCTATAGATGATGATACATTATGGATTTACCAAGACTCTAATGAAAGTAACTTCAATACACATAATAGATAACACCATTAAATGAGCATTTACAATAAATAAATATGATTCCTTAATTATCATTCAAGGAATGTACTGTAAAATGCTTATGTCTTAACACAAATTTGTAACTTTCCAAAGTTTACCATTTCACCAATAGAACATCATATTATTCACAGTTTTACCACAATCTTATTCATAGCCTTACATATATTCTAAGGTAAAATACTTTCCATAGAAAAATAGTCACATTTAAAGGGAATAAAATTGTCATTTAGTAAAAACGTACTTGTAGGAGTAATTCAGAAAATTATTTATTACAAAAAAAATAAGAGTAACTCCAATTACTAAATTAACAATCAAATACTTACAATCACAGTAAAACAAATAAATTTTCAATTACAAAATATGCATTACAATAAAATAAGCAATCAAGTCAAATGGAATTAATGTTGGTAATTGTACACTCGTGTATAGATCTTTATATAATCAATTGTTTTTATTCATAAGTTCTTAGTAATGTAATTCAAAAACAAATTATTCTAGATATCATGGTTAAATAAATTTGAAATAAAGAATCCTCTCTATCAGCATTATATGCATTTTTCAGCAATTATATTTTGCACTTATATTATTTTAGTATACAAACATTTAATAAAGAATCCTCTCTATCAGCATTATATGCATTTTCAGCAATTATATTTTGCACTTATACTATTTTAGTATACAAACATTTAATAAAGAATCATCTCTGTCAACATTAAATGCATTTTTAGCAATTATATTTTGCACTTATATTATTTTAGTATACAAACATTTAATAAAGAATCCTCTCTATCAGCATTATATGCATTTTCAGCAATTATATTTTGCACTTATATTATTTTAGTATACAAATATTTAATAAAGAATCCTCTCTATTAGCATTATATGCATTTTCAGCAATTGTATTTTGCACTTATATTATTTTAGTATACAAATATTTAATAAAGAATCCTCTCTATTAGCATTATATGCATTTTCAGCAATTGTATTTTGCACTTATATTATTTTAGTATACAAACTTTTATATATATAAATATATATATAAATATTTATCTATAATTAAAAATAGCTTACTCCCAATTTGAGACTTTTGGTATTTCCAGCCAAATTCAAATCTACTCTTTTCTCGTTTGATAGTTTATTTATTCTCCAATAAAAATAAATAGATATTTATATCTAGTTTTATATAAACTTATATATTTATTTATGTACATAGCCGGAAATTATCAATCCAAGACAAAATATAGTTCAGCATGGTTATCATTTTAAACGAAAAAAAATAGAATAACATGATGTGGGTATAATACTATATACAAACAGATACATCTACTAACACATTCATTTAAATATGTAAACATTATGTTGTAGATAAGTATACACAGATATATATATATATATTATATATTATATAGGTGTACACAATTTCTACATAAACCGAGTCAAGATTTCCTACACAGAAAAGAAACCTCAATCTGGGCATAAAAGATTTAATACATAAGAGTTGCAAAATCTAAATGCAAATATATAAAGAATTTGGAAAAATTGTGCAAGTTTCACTACTGAATTTTACACAACACACACTTCATGTACAAAGGTTTTTGCACAATGGTTTTCAAAAGAATTAAATTCTTGAACATAGAAATTCTTTTCTCAGATTATGGAATTTAAAAAGCATTAGTAGAGATTTTAAATACCTGGATAGTTTTCCTCCGGCTGAAAATGCCCTTCTTTTACTTCTTCTCCTGTTGCTTTCCTTGCAATTTGTTTTCTGAATAATATTTCCTTATTTCTTTCCCTGTACTTATCCTCTTATTTCTTTATTTCTATTCTACTAAAATTTAAAACATCTAATGGCAGCCATTTTGTTGCAATTGTAGAGCAAAAAAATCTTGAAAATTACCAAATGGTTCTCTTTCCGTTATCATTTTTCACCTTTTAAAAATTTCTCCTCCCAATCCAAAATACCTAACCTTGAAAATCTTAATAATAAAATTTATTTCCATTCACAATATTTATTCTCGGTAAATAAATAAATCTTATTTTTAATTGCAAACAAAGTGCTTAACCTTGGTTATTAATATTATACCATTTTAATTGAAAAAAAAAATTAAATTAAATATCTATTTTGTGTAAATACCAGAATATATTTTATTTATGATTTAAATATTTATTCAAAATAGTTAAAAAAGAGGTAACTTTTAATTACAATTATAAAATAATTATTTTAAATTACATCTTATTATCATTTATTTGAAAGATAAAATCTTAAATTATAATGAATTCTTTTTTATTTCTTTATACTTTTATTTCATCATCAATTAATTTAATTTAATATTATAAAAATATGAACGATAGAAATAGGGGTTGTGACACATAATCATGTTAGAAGCATCATAGGCATCATCATAAGCATATTAGTTCACTCATATGAATGTGTACATAATCATGATAAAAACATAGATAGTATCTCATCATAAAAAATCATAAAAGCATCACATGTCATAGTCATGTAGTACTATTTTGTATCCATAAACCTTTAGCATACATCTCATTAAATACATATCACATTTACATATCTAAAGGAAACCATACACATCATTGTATTTACATATTATTGCATATCCATAATCCATATCACATCACATCATAATCATAATGCATCCATAACACCATAATGCATACAATAAAGGTAAAATTAAATTACATCCATCCATACCTCATAATATAGAAAATCACATATAAACATAACTCATACATATCCATAATGCATCATAACATATAGAGTCATCTCATAATCATATAAATGCATAACATCATAAGCATCATAATCCATCACATAGACATGCATATAACATAGGAACATAAATCATATAAGTTTCCACCAAAATCATGTATCTTGTATATATATCAAAAAGTTTCACAATACAAAATCATGATGTATCTCAAAAATGGAGCTCATAGGCTCAAGGTCAAAAATATGAGTGTCTAATACATATATAAATAGCTCTAGCTATAGCTTCCCATATCTATTGATGGGTATGGTCCTAGTAATGGTTATCTGTCATGTTTGTCCTGTGATCTTGAAGCCTTGTGACCAAATCTTGATGGTCCCTGATATGAAGAAGGCCTAGGTTGGGAGACTCCAAAATTTCTCTACGACCAGTGAGAGTGTGACCAGTTGTGACTCTAAGTCTGTGTGTAGGTCAGTGCCCTCTATGTCGATGGCACCTAATGTTTATATAAATTTCTATAGTATCATGTCTCCTATCCTACCTAGAAAATTTGGTGGCCTAGCTCAGCCATGGGCCCACTAACAGTCGCAATGAAATCTAGACATCATTGGTCAACCCTTTGTCTCCCAATCATAGCCATATCCCTCTCTATAGTGAGCCTATCAACCTCTGCCTGTAACCCCTATATGAATGCATATGCAGCCTAGAGCTACACCTATAAGTCAGCAATCTAAGGGTCCTCTGGCCTATCTCCCTCCATCTCCTTCATGGCCCCCATAATGGGCACATCCTGGAATCCCTCACCGAGGCCCTCCCCCATCACGATCTCCTCCCACACGACTCTCTCCTCCTCTCCCATCTCCTCCTCACCTATCTCCTACTCGGCCTCCTACATGGCCACCTCCTACTCCACCTCCACCCGCGATCCCTCCTACGCAGTCTCCACTCACGATCCCTCCTACTCCACCTCCACCCTTGGACCCTCCTACTCGAGCTCCTCCCTGATCAGTGAGAGTTATCTAACCACTCTTTTTCTTCTAACTCTCCTCTACCTGACTCTACCTCCCTTGTCTCCCCAACCTCCGTCACCACAATCATCACCCCTACCTCCTCTCCCTCCACCATCTACCCTCCTCCATCCTCTATCCTTGAACCAGCCACATGGACCTCTACCCCTCCACTCCACTAGGGTAGGTTGATCGAGATCTGTTAAAGGATATGGCCTATGCATAGCCCACCAAGTACCATACTCTACTATCATGCCTACATTTGAAACCTCTACGTCAACAACCCACTGTACAAGTTTTAATGCATCAATGTCATGCTCTGCCTCCACTACAAGAATCATGGGTCCCCACAGCTAAATCTCTTGCAAGGACCTAGCAAACTCGATTGTACCCACAAGAACTCCCTGCCACTCCCCAAGCTATCTCAATACCTACTCTAGAAGGTACTACTCAATGAAATGATAGGACTACATAGTCTATCCAATTAGATATCGCACCTGCTGGCAATATGGTAAATTATCTACATCATCCCCCCATGGCTGACAATCCTGGAATGGTCTCCATACAAAGGAAACAAGAATATTTATGGAATGATGCCAATATAAAACATCCCTGACCCTACTCTGAATGACCACTCATCCATACAATAATACATACAACATCCCTTCTCCTAGTTATCTCCCAACAGAAGGTCAAAACACAACAATGTGCTTCCAAGCCCAAATCATAAGTAAGATAGTCCCACAGCTAATAAACTGCACTCCTTTGTATGCAACATCATGCAACTAAAAGTACTAACATGGCCAAAAGGCATGGCCCCCAAGTGTACACTATCCCTCGAGACATCATACTAATCAACATCTCTCCCATTTGACAGGGAATCCATGTCCTCGGTAATCAAGAATCATGATCCCCACAATCATAGTGCATATGACCACCTCAAACTGCTCATATCTCTCCGCAAGAACATCACACTGGATCTTGTACTCCTCAATGATGAGCTTTGAGATGTCCTCATTCTCAAAAGATCTTTGGATGGCACCAAACCGATGCTCAGGATAATATGAAACACGCACTCCTCGAATCAGAAGTCTCATAATTTGCCACACATCCTCTAAAATGACTATGGCCTCTCCTGTTGGTAAATGGAAGGAGTTGGTCTCCAAGTGCCACCTCTCATCTAGCATAATCAGTAATCCCGTATTAGCCCTAATCATGGGCATAAAGGTCACTATATAAACCAAGGGAATGTAACTAATCCCTCTCCTCATCCAATGGTTGATCTCGCAATCTGAAAGTCGACGGTCAACTCTCCCAAGTGTAAATGGGGTTGTATCTCACTTGTGATCACAAGCAAGTACATGTTTTCAATTGAAAATCCTAAGAAAACCTATTTGACCTTGATCACAAAAGAAATTTAATCCAAATTTTGGGCAAAAATTCAATTTGGCAAATGCGTCACACTGTTTAAACAAATGCGGCTTATCAATCAAAAGTGACACACATTTGCAAATGTGACTCACAAATATAATTGTGTCACATGACCAAGCGTATGCATCGCACAAATCATTTTCAACTTTAAACTAGCGGCTGCAGTGGATTAATACACATGTGTCACATAATATTTCACATGCAGCTCACAATCACACTTGCATCATTCCATACAACACTTGCGGCAAATTAATCATATGTGTCACGCTTGATAGTTGCATTGCAACACTTTCAAAAAACCCTAACCTAACAGATGTGTCACACCGAGCGGATGCGGCGAACCGCCCCACTTGCAGTGAACACGATAACAAATGTAGTGAACGACATACACCACATCTACTTGCCCACATTGGAGCCCTAAAATCTAGCAAAAAATGAAAAAAATACAAAGAAGTAAAGGCATACATACCACATCCCTGGTATCCTCTGGCCATCTGTAGGTCCTCACTCTAAATCTACGATGCAAGGAGTGTGGTACTGGAGACATTTTGGTAGCAAGTCTGCAGCAAGATCTCACTCAAAGCTCACTACTCACATAATGTAAAATGCACAAATGACCAATTCTACCCCCAAATTCTTATTTATACCCCTCCTAGGGTAGGTTTTTACTAGATGCACTCAAATATTGAGCCTAAACCCTAATGTGAATATCTTGGAGGTCCTCAAAAGTGATATTTGCTACCGACCCATCAACTGTTGATTATTTTCAAAATCAAGATTTGCAAAGGTCAGGGGGCCTTCGATTATCTGTCTTCCTGGGCATGCACGGAATAATTCTTTGGCCTGGCGTGATAAAGCGCATTATTATTAAAGGAATGAAATAGATGTTAAGAGAAAATGTCCTAGACTGTAGACACCATTTTCACATCAGTCTTTTGTTTCCTGCATAATTAAATAATTTTAATTATTTGATTATTGTCTAAGGTCATATTATTCTATTAATTAAATAGTCTTAATTATTTAATTAATTCATTTCTCATTTTATGCTTCCTTTGATTAATTAAATAAATCATATTTATTTAATTACATCACTAATTAATCCTTTCATTCTATAATTAACTAAATTCTCATTTATTTAATTATCTATTTCCATTCCCACTATAGTTAAAATAATTATTTTAATTGATGAATTATTCATTAAGCGTTTTCTTGTAATTAAATCAAATCTTATTTATTTAATTATTTCCACTATCCACTAGTAAATAATTAACAATTATTTACTAATTTTAATCTTTTTCCCTCCACTTTTAATTAAATGAATTGACAATTATTTTAATCAAAAATTAACTTTAGTGAGGCCCCTCAAGCTCAGTTATTTAAATGAAATTCATTCTGTTGATCCGCGGAAGTTCTGAATCTCCGTCCGTGTGCAGGGCGTGTCAGTACGCCAGTATGCGATCCGTTAAAAAAGTTACCGGTATACGGTTTATAAATTCGTGCTACCCGATTCACAGTCTAAAAAAAGGATTCAACTTTACCCTCTCAATTAAATAATTTTATAATTCATTTTAATTTATAATAAACTCTTTTTGTGTGGTATATCTCATCCTCATTTAATTTTTCACCTTGATAGGGCTTGTCCGCCTTTTAATCTCAGCCATCCATCCTTCGACCCTACTTTTTTTTTTTTTTTTTTTCCTTGCTTCTCAAAGCAATCTCATCCATTGATTTTCATTATTCAATCTTGGCCCTTCATTCAAATTTGATTTTCTGTAAAATATACCTATCACTTTCATTTCAAGACTATAACTACAACTACTATCTTCAATATTTTGTTGTCATTATCACTAGGCCTATTCTTGCATACTACAAATCTGAGGGCAAGCAAGCATATAAAGCAAAATGGAGAAGAGCAATGAAGGTGATTCAACCATGGAATAGGAATTATTGGTAATATTGTTTTATTATTTTTGTTTTTATTTCATTTGTGCTTCATTGTTGGACTAGGGTCTTTAGGGCTTGATTTTTATGTATTTTGTGGTTGGTACTATTGATTCATGCATGTTTCCCATGATTTTACCCTATTCTACAAATCTAATCAACTAATGTTGAAGTTTTAGAGGTCGAATCCTAAATTCTAACATGAAATTAAATATTGAAATCAAATCTTTGGTTGAAAAATATTGGCATGATAATACAAGGGTATCATCTAATGCTATCTAGATATTTTGAAATTAAGAGTGGGAACCAAAATTCATGATCCTCATCCAAAACACCTAGTAGACACAACTCAAACCAAATTTTATAATAACTTTTTAAATGATTCAGTGTTTCCTAGAAATATTACCATAAATCATCTAGATCATTTCAAAATGTAAACCTTGGTATGTGAAAATTAATAAGCAATGAATCTCTTGTTGTAAAATGTATGTGTAATTTCATTATTATTATGATGTTTTTTGATATATATATTGTACTTTACATACTAACATGATTATGCATGAATGTAGTATTAATATGCCACCTGAAACAATCAAAGAGTTTATAGTAGGTTTATTTTGTGAAAGATATAATGGGCAATTATTTTATTTAAGCTCGTGTATTTTTGGACAATGCCCTAGTTGTGGTAATCTTTCATTCTTATGAGAATGTATGCATAAAAATATTGAAAATGATTTTGAACAATTAGTTGATGTTAAAATATTTAAGAATGTTGAGTATTTTTTAAAGGATGGAAAAATTGGAAAGTGTTGTGATTTAATCATAAAAAAAATTAGTGTACATGCATTCATATCATAATTTAAGAGTAACATTGTACCAAAACATGTGAAACACTCTGTGAACACCAAATCTACAAAAATCTAACACAAGATCAACAAACACTTGTTAAACATGTTATAAAGCCAAATCTAGTATTCCCTATGAAATTCTTAGCCAAATCAAAGAGAAAACATGAAAATAAGAGAAAATTAACTAAAGATAACATAAAATCTAATTGAAATAGATAAACCTTCATCCCATAGGGGGAGTGGTTCTCCTTTGATGTGGAAAGAATCCCTTTCCCAATCCCTTTGATAAGCTTTGATGATGTCGATGATCCAAAGTGTGAGATTGACTCCAAATAGTGTTAAAACTTAGCTCTAGAATGATGAAAATGGTGATTGCTATGAAGTGAAATACCTATAT